>CM053028.1:350076172-350323672 GCA_028564925.1 Lithobates sylvaticus | reverse complement strand
GTAATCTTGACTGTTCTTTTTTTTTTTTTTTTTTAATTCTTTATTTATTTCAAAAAAATTTACACAAACATAGAAACAAAAGAGGATCAGACATAAGAAGCCCCCACCTCATACACATCATGTAATTCCAATAAACCCTCCCACCCACCCCCCCCCCCCCTCATCCCTGCCTTATAAGTTATTCCTACATCTCTCGCCTAGCTGGATCGGATTAGTCCTGTACCTTCTGGCGGACTTTCCCTTTATCTTGACTGTTCTTGTTTAGAGTACAGTGTGTGAGGGACATTGACATTATATGTGAGCAAATACTGCTGACTCATATCCCTGCTGCATATACAGACAAATAGATTTACGGTCAATTTAAATTTAATGTATCTGTTACGCTGAGAAGTCATATGACACCTTAGTAAATCAGTATAAAGGGGGAAAAAGTTTGGGACTTTAAATGAGACACCTGGGAAGTAGGTGTCTCCATCCCTATCAATTGTAAATAAAGGGGGGAGGTTTGGGACTTAGAATGAGGCACATGAGTGGAAAACACTTTGGATCAAAAATGCAAGTTTATTGAAGATGTACATGACATAACGCATATACATGCAAAAATGATTGGTTGAATAATCATCATAACCAATGGCCCAATGTTGGGTAATAACATGTAAAGGTATTAATCATGAAGAAATTTTACAAACATCTTGGGCCGGTTGGCTCCATGTAGAAATATAAGTTAACATTAAAATTGAGTGAATCACATCATATGTAGTAACATAATGCATCTAGGATAGCCTCTTGGCTCGATGCGTTTCGGCGACTATATCGCCTCATCAGGAGCAAATGCATGTAATCTGTAAAGACATTGTACATATGTATGAGGGCCAGTGAGATATATTCATAGCTCCCCTACTGAAGGTTGAAAACAAAAGGGAGGAACAAATTAAGGTGCGGAGGAAAAAAGTTGTCCAACCCCCTACTTATATGTTGGTAAACAATATGTGCAAGTGGCGCTGAACTGGTGGTGACCATCATGCATCTCTCCTGGGAGCTGAGGGGGTGAAGACCCGCGGGGAAGATGGACGCCGGCACAAAACTTCCAAACGGATGGTAACGTCCACGCTGACACTGCTGGTGATGCCGGGGAGTGACCATGGATGTGTCTAAAAAGACAGAGAGTGGGTTGGGATGTGGAGATCAGAAATACAAACAGGGGTGTGGGCTCATGACAATGAGTGCCAAAGCAATGAAAAGTGAATATAATGAAGTGACAGTGTGATTACCATAGTGTTTAGATACAGATAAAGTTTGAGGTGTGTGATGGAATGAAGAGTTTGGTAAGGGACCAAACTCTTTACTCCATCACAAACCTTGAACTTTATCTGTATCTAAACACCATGGTAATCACACTGTCACTTCATTATATTCACTTTTCATTGCTTTGGCACTCATTTGTTCCTCCCCTTTTGTTTTAAGCCTTCATTAGGGAAGCTATGAATAGATCTCACTGCCCTCATACATATGTACAATGTCTACAGACTACATGCATTCGCGCTTGATGAGGCTGGATGAAACGCGTCGAGCCAACAGGCTATCCTAGATGCTTTATGTTACTACATATGATGTGATTCACTCAATTTTAATGTTAACTTATATTTCTACATGAAGCAGACCCGTCCGCAATGTTTGTAAAATTTCTTCACGATTGATACCTTTACATGTTATTACCCAACATTGGGAGATTGGTTATGATGATTATTCAACCAATCATTTGTGCATGTATATGCCTTACGTCATGTATATCTTCAATAAACTTGCGTTTTTGATCCGAAGTGTTTTCCACTGATGTGCCTCATTCCAAGTCCCAAATCTCCCCCCTTTATTTATCTAAGTAAATCAGAAGTCCCCCTGAACAACAATTATAGCTCAAATGCTCTTCCCATATAAAACACACATCCCTAATGGCAGGCATAAACAATAAATACTCAATGTTCTTTTTAGTAATTGCCTACTTTTTTTTAAAATAATTTTTAGAGTTTAGGTCATATCACATCTTGCAGACAAATTCACTGAGCAAGGCCCTGTATCATAATGAAATAGAGATATTTTTATGTAGCCGTCTCTCAGAAGTAGTTGAACTGTATGATCTGTGTAGATGACATTAAGTGTAATGTCTTCCAGTACGTAACCAGCAGACAATACAAAGTTTATTCCTCCTGGTAAATCATTATCTCAGTTTCTTACCGTATAAGATGATTGATGAGTCACTTTATATTCCACTCCAGTTCTTTTTCTAAAATATTTTATTACAAAGGCATTTGTTTAACATTTTATCTGTCTGTCTATCTAATTCCAGTAGTTTTGGAATAAGTAAAAGCTATACAGTATAATTAGAGTGCGAATGACAGCACTGTTTTGTTTTGAAAATTTTTAGAAAATGAAATTATTAGGTAAGACTTTGTTATCCTTTGTGGTACATTATAAACCAGGACTAGGTTTGTGGGAGATTCCTATGCTTCAGTTTCCGCTTTGTCATTCTTTATTCATTATTAAAGTGAACTGCCTGGCCTATACAGCAAAGGAAAGATGACTGTGTAGCTTCCAAATCAGTGTGGCTTGAGCTTAAATAAGGCTAATGCAGCGTACACACGGTCGGAATTCTCGTCGGAAAAAGCTCTGATGGTTTTCCCGTCGGAATTCCGACGGAATTTCGCTCAAATTGTCTTGCCTACACACGGTCACACCAAATTCCGACGGTCAATAACACCGCGGCCAGGGCCGGACTGGGAATAAAATCCAGCCCTGGAAAAAATTTCATACCAGCCCCACAGCATTATTATACCAGCGCAACAGCATAACGTCATTATTTCCTGGTTCATGAAAGGGAAAACCATACATTTTAAAGCACATTTGAAGAGTGTATTATATATAGATAAGACAGATATGAAATCACATAGGGCTTTTATATATATATATATATATATATATATATATAGAGAGAGAGAGAGAGAGAGAGAGAGAGAGAGAGAGAGAGAGAGAGAGAGAGAGAGAGAGAGAGAGAGAGAGAGAGAGACTTAAGAGAGCACTGGTGGGGGAGCCAAAAAGAACAGGGGTGGAGAGCACAGGGGTGGGGGCTGGAGAGCACCGGGGGCAGAAAGAACAGGGGTGGGAAGCACAGGGGGCTGGAGAGCACTGTGGGGGGGGGGGTGGGGAGCACGGGGGGGGCTGGAGAGCACTGTGGGGGGTGGGGAGCACTGGGGTGGGAGCTGGAGAGCACCGGGGGCAGAAAGAACAGGGGTGGGGAGCACGGGGGGCTGGACAGCACTGTGGGGGGGCTGGAGAGCACTGGGGTGGGGCCTGGAGAGCCCCGGGGGCATAAAGAACAGGGGTGGAGAGCACTGGGGTGGGGGCTGGAGAGCACCGGGGGCAGAAAGAACAGGGGTGGGAAGCACGGGGGGCTGGACAGCACTGTGGGGGGTGGGGAGCACGGGGGGCTGGAGAGCACGGTGGGGCTGGACAGCACTGTGGGGGGGGGCTGGAGAGCACCGGGGGCAGAAAGAACAGGGCTGGAGAGCACCGGGGGCAGAAAGAACAGGGGTGGGAAGCACAGGGGGCTGGAGAGCACTGTGGGGGGGGTGGGGAGCACGGGGGGGGGGGCTGGAGAGCACTGTGGGGGGTGGGGAGCACTGGGGTGGGAGCTGGAGAGCACCGGGGGCAGAAAGAACAGGGGTGGGGAGCACGGGGGCTGGACAGCACTGTGGGGGGGCTGGAGAGCACTGGGGTGGGGCCTGGAGAGCCCCGGGGGCATAAAGAACAGGGGTGGAGAGCACTGGGGTGGGGGCTGGAGAGCACCGGGGGCAGAAAGAACAGGGGTGGGAAGCACGGGGGGCTGGACAGCACTGTGGGGGGTGGGGAGCACGGGGGGGCTGGAGAGCACGGTGGGGCTGGACAGCACTGTGGGGGGGGCTGGAGAGCACCGGGGGCAGAAAGAACAGGGGCGGAGAGCACCGGGGGCAGAAAGAACAGGGGGGGGAAGCATGGGGGGCTGGACAGCACTGTAGAGGAGTGGAGAGCACTGTGGAGGGAGCTGGAGAGCACCTGGGGCAGAAAGAACAGGGGTGGGGAGCACGGGGGGGCTGGACAGCACTGTGGGGGGGGCTGGAGAGCACCGGGGGCAGAAAGAACAGGGGTGGAGAGCACTGGGGTGGGGGCTGGAGAGCACCGGGGGCAGAAAGAACAGGGGTGGGAAGCATGGGGGGCTGGACAGCACTGTGGGGGGTGTGGAGCACGGGGGGCTAGAGAGCACTGTGGGGGGTGGGGAGCACTGGGGTGGGAGCTGGAGAGCACCGGGGGCAGAAAGAACAGGGGTGGGGAGCACGTGGGGGCTGGACAGTACTGCGGGGGGGCTGGAGAGCACCGGGGGCAGAAAGAAAAGGGGTGGGGAGCACGGGGGGGCTGAACAGCACTGTGGGGGGGTGGAGAGCACTGGGGTGGGGGCTGGAGACTCATGGGGAGAGCTGGAGAGCACCGGGGGCAGAAAGAACAGGGGTGGGGAGCACGGGGGGCTGGACAGCACTGTGGGGGGGCTGGAGAGCACTGGGGTGGGGCCTGGAGAGCCCCGGGGGCAGAAAGAACAGGGGTGGAGAGCACTGGGGTGGGGGCTGGAGAGCACCGGGGGCAGAAAGAACAGGGGTGGGAAGCACGGGGGGGCTGGAGAGCACTGTGGGGGTGAAGAGCACTGGGGTGGGGGGCTGGAGAGCACTGTGGTGGGTGGGAAGCAGGGGGGGGGCTAGAGCACTGTGGTGGGTGGGAAGCAGGGGGGGGGGGCTGGAGAGCACTGTGGGGGTGGGAAGCAGGGGGGGGCTGGAGAGCACTGTGGGGGGTGGGAAGCAGGGGGGGGCTGGAGAGCACTGTGGTGGGTGGGAAGCAGGGGGGGGGCTGGAGAGCACTGTGGTGGGTGGGAAGCAGGGGGGGGGGGCTGGAGAGCACTGTGGTGGGTGGGAAGCAGAAGCATACCGTAGGTCCAATAAATATCTCCTAAACCAACATGGCTTAGTAAGATATTTAGAAAAGAAAGAGCACCGCTATCTACGGCGCATGATAACACGGCTTGCAGTTGCACTGAGCGCATGGTGCAGAGAACACTGCGATATTCGCTCATCGTGCGCAATGCGTCGGGAGTGACGTGGATCGCCGCTCCAGCAATCACTGCGCTGGAGCGGCGAGACCCCGGAAAAAAGGTTCACTCCCGTAGCGAGGCGGTGGAGAAGGACGAGGGATGAGGAACCTCTCCCGGGTCATCGTTTTCAGGTAGCATTCAATAATGAGCGTAGAATTCCTATTGGCTTAGTCGCTCATTATGTCCTTTGCCCTTGCAGGTTACGTTTAAAAAAAAAAAGAGCTTTACTTCCTCTTTTAAACTAAATTTGCTAAAAAGCTTAGGGTCTATACTGGGGGTGCGTGTTTTGAGTTCACTCCCAGCCCACCACACATGAAGAAGTTTTTTCATCTTAGCCAAGCAATTTCTTAATTCTAAGTAAGTCAGGGAACATTTCCCACAAGTGTATGGACATAAATGTGTGGATATGTTCCTGACATTCATTAGAACTGAAGAGTGTCTTGGATAAAATGAGAAATATCCTTGACATACAGAACATGTCCAGCTGAATTTTGACAAACTACTACTAGCTTAAAAACTGCATCTGAAGGCTAATTAATGCAGTGTAAAAAAGCAACACAATAAAAAAAAAACGTGTCACATTTTTGTTACGAGTGAACTCTAATGCCCGTACACACGGTCGGAAATCCGACCACACAATCATCGGATTTTATTTCAGACGAGTTTGTCCCGACACTGGTGTTGCATACACATCACGGACGGACAAAATCTGAACTGGTGACCCGTTTGTTGCCCCTACGATTGACACGTAGAGGCTAGTAGACAATACTTTGTCTTGTAATGGTGGCTGTCTGAGCATGCTGCACCTTTGTCCTGTCGTAATTCCTACAACACGATCGAAAAAGTCCTATAGGCTTTGTTGTCGGAAAATTTGAGAGCATTAGATAAAACTTTGTTCCCGTCGAAAATCCGACGGAATAAGTCCGATTGATGCCTACCACACGGTCGGGAATTGTCCAGAAAGCATTGTCCGATAGGACATTTTCCGTCGGGAACAATCCGACCGAGTGTACAGTCATGTAAACATGAGTGGATAATTTTTACAATAGGTGGCATAGAACACAATATAATGTTTTAGAGAAAGTAGAGTCCGGAATGGCTGCACCTAACTGAGATCCAAAACCACTTAAATCTAATAAAAACCATGAAAGATATGAAAGCGCTACTAATGAACTCAAACAGGGGAGGAACGACTAACGCATTTTAAACTGAACTGTGCTTTATCAAAGCCCAATTGTTCATATCTGGCCCCACTGAAGGTGTTCCGCAAATAACCCAATTCAATCCATGTTTTTCATCACTGCACCAGTAGTCAAAATGATGTGGACACATCAAACACAAAAAATAAAAAGGATTCTAAAAATTGATAATACAAAATAAAAACATGAGATGTAGAACAGCGGGAACCGCAAATGTGATACAATTTAATTTAACCTATTATATCCGGAAATTTCACACTTATATTGTCCATCAACATTGGGGTAGAAAACCAAGGGTTAAAAAAGAGCTAATAGCACAGGTGGACCATTACCCGAGCCACTACTCTCAAAGCTAAAATGAAAGTAATGAAAAGGTCATGGATGGAAATACCGATACTCAAAGACTTAACTAAAGATACACCGGGACACACAATACCTCATATTGATGGATATAATGCCAAACCTGTGATCCATGTGTATATTATAAACTAAAATTAGGCAAAATAAAAGAATACTCCACAATTCAACACATACTAAAGTCATATAATATTATATCGAATCACAGTGCTAAATCCATCAATCATAGTAAATGGGTGAGATTCTCCATTGAAATGTAATCCAGATGGAATACTGAGTGGGAAGCAGGGGAACCATAATCTTTTTCAATGCCGGGCATTGGGTCATAGATCATCGCCCCCATGAGCATTATTAAATATGCCTAGCACATGTAAGTGCCATGCTCCTTTTCACTATTGTATAAGTGATCATAGAGGCAATCTCTCACCTTCTTGAAGTCCTGCCAATATTAAATTCCTAGTGTTACAATTTATGAATTTTTATACTTTATCATTTTTTTACTATGACATTAATGTTCTGGAAGTGTTATGTATATATATGACTTAAAACTACTGTAAAAATCACTGTCACTGCACATAGTAAACCACAAAATTTTGCCTGAACCATTTTACATGTGCAAAATTAAGGGCCGTTACCAAAATAAAATTGTTTAATGAGCATGTTTAGCATTGCCAAACCCAAGAGGGTAAACTGTGAAAACGCAAAGCCCCAAAATAACAGCGCTGTTTAGAACATACAGGAGGAACCACGCACGAAATTGGGTTAATATCCAATAGTAGTGCTACCCCCCAAGGGCCCACTGCAACAACTGCTTTTTCCCTAAAATTACATAGGCTGCCCACCCATGCAAGCACCATTTATTTCATGACGGCTCAATAATACATTCTAGGGAATTCATTTTGAGATTTATTGCCTGATAGAAACTTGACAGGAGAGGGTTAGAGACAATGGGATACTCTAAAACAAAAGTGTACAATTAGAGCACAATCTTCTTCTAGTATTTTGTGGTGTTGGGACAGTCTAATCCCTCACATCTAAACACTATGGGGCAAGTATCTTTGGCATCTGGTTTCCTTGATACAGCCACAACTACTGTGTAACCCAGTGTGAAAACTCCTACACATACACAGTCACAGAGATCAGCGTTAAGGTAAGTCCCCCAGAACACAGCTCTCTCTCGCCTTCCACTTCTTCAGGACACGTCGCAGTAAGTAAGATGGTCACTACTCTGCCAGATCAATCCCATTAGGTGAGGTTATGCCATCAGGCTTTAGCAAGTCAATCCAGGTCCACACCTGACATCGCTGACCCTCAAGAACAGCCGTACAGTTCATTGTGGCTGCTTGAGGCAGCAGCACCCTCCAGCACTGGAACCCTCCCAGGGAAAAGGAACCAGATCACCACTGCATCAGACTATTATCACCATTCCACCCCCTTCTGGGTACTCCTCCCCCAGGAATTGCTGAACCTAAATAAATGGTTTCAGGCCGGTTACTTGGAATCTCAAGCCCTCAGCACTGGAGGTACTTCCTGAGGCAGGAAAGCAACTCCCATGCCCTTTGAAAACCCTGAATAGACCAGGCCAAACAATCACTTGCTCCCTTGGATTACATAAGATCCAAACTAAACTTACCTAGAATCCTACGCTAGGAAGGGGTACGTACACAATAAATTCCTGACAATACACTTGCAGGTGTGGCAATACATAATTGCAACGAAACATGGAGTTAAAACAGTGTACATGTAACAAGGCACTACAATTAACAGTCATGGCAATACCTGGGCAAATGGAACTATACATCATTGATAATATAATAGTAAAGTATGACTGACACAGCCCGATTGGCACATGGCTCACTCTTGCTTCTGGATAGGCCCTCAGATAGCCCTAGCAGCTAGATGTCCCCAGTATAGGCCTTCGGGCTTAACCAACAGCCCGGAGCAGCAACAACACAGTCCACCCATATAGCCATCCGTGACAGAAGAGCTGGAGAGCGCTATTCTCTAAATAAAATGCAGGGGGGGGGCTGGAGAGCACTGTGGTGGGTGGGAAGCAGGGGGGGGGGGGGGGGCTGGAGAGCACTGTGGTGGGTGGGAAGCAGGGGGGGGGGGCTGGAGAGCACTGTGGTGGGTGGGAAGCAGGGGGGGGCTGGAGAGGCCCCCCCCTGCTTCCCACCCACCACAGTGCTCTCCAGCCCCCCCCCTGCTTCCCACCCACCACAGTGCTCTCCAGCCCCCCCCCCCCCCCCTGCTTCCCACCCACCGCAGTGCTCTCCAGCCCCCCCCTGCTTCCCACCCACCGCAGTTCTCTCCAGCCCCCCTGCTTCCCACCCACCACAGTGCTCTAGCCCCCCCCCCCCTGCTTCCCACCCACCACAGTGCTCTCCAGCCCCCCCCTGCTTCCCACCCCCCACAGTGCTCTCCAGCTCTCCCCATCAGTCTCCAGCTCCCACCCCAGTGCTCTTCACCCCCACAGTGCTCTCCAGCCCCCCGTGCTCCCCACCCCAACAGTGCTCTCCAGCCCCCCCCCCCCTGCTCTCCACCCCTGTTCTTTCTGCCCCCGGTGCTCTCCAGCTCTCCCCATGAGTCTCCAGCCCCCACCCCAGTGCTCTCCACCCCCCCACAGTGCTGTTCAGCCCCCCGTGCTCCCCACCCCTTTTCTTTCTGCCCCCGGTGCTCTCCAGCCCCCCCCCCCCACAGTGCTGTCCAGCCCCCACGTGCTCCCCACCCCTGTTCTTTCTGCCCCCGGTGCTCTCCAGCTCCCACCCCAGTGCTCCCCACCCCCCACAGTGCTCTCCCGCCCCCCGTGCTCCCCACCCCCCACAGTGCTGTCCAGCCCCCCATGCTTCCCACCCCTGTTCTTTCTGCCCCCCGGTGCTCTCCAGCCCCCACCCCAGTGCTCTCCACCCCTGTTCTTTCTGCCCCCGGTGCTCTCCAGCCCCCCCCACAGTGCTGTCCAGCCCCCCCGTGCTCCCCACCCCTGTTCTTTCTGCCCCAGGTGCTCTCCAGCTCCCTCCACAGTGCTCTCCACTCCCCTACAGTGCTGTCCAGCCCCCCATGCTTCCCACCCCTGTTCTTTATGCCCCCGGTGCTCTCCAGCCCCCACCCAGTGCTCTCCACCCCTGTTCTTTCTGCCCCCGGTGCTCTCCAGCCCCCCCCACAGTGCTGTCCAGCCCCCCCGTGCTCCCCACCCCTGTTCTTTCTGCCCCAGGTGCTCTCCAGCTCCCCCCACAGTGCTCTCCACCCCCCCACAGTGCTCTCCAGCCCCCCGTGCTCCCCACCCCCCACAGTGCTGCCCAGCCCCCCCGTGCTTCCCACCCCTGTTCTTTCTGCCCCCAGTGCTCTCCAGCCCCCCCCCCTGCTTCCCACCCACCACAGTGCTCTCCAGCCCCCCCCCCCCTGCTTCCCACCCACCACAGTGCTCTCCAGCCCCCCCCTGCTTCCCACCCACCACAGTGCTCTCCAGCCCCCCCCTGCTTCCCACCCACCACAGTGCTCTCCAGCCCCCCCCCCCTGCTTCCCACCCACCACAGTGCTCTCCAGCCCCCCCCCCCTGCTTCCCACCCACCACAGTGCTCTAGCCCCCCCCTGCTTCCCACCCACCACAGTGCTCTCCAGCCCCCCACCCCAGTGCTCTTCACCCCCACAGTGCTCTCCAGCCCCCCGTGCTCCCCACCCCAACAGTGCTCTCCAGCCCCCCCCCGTGCTCTCCACCCCTGTTCTTTCTGCCCCCGGTGCTCTCCAGCTCTCCCCATGAGTCTCCAGCCCCCACCCCAGTGCTCTCCACCCCCCCACAGTGCTGTTCAGCCCCCCCGTGCTCCCCACCCCTTTTCTTTCTGCCCCCGGTGCTCTCCAGCCCCCCCCCCACAGTGCTGTCCAGCCCCCACGTGCTCCCCACCACTGTTCTTTCTGCCCCCGGTGCTCTCCAGCTCCCACCCCAGTGCTCCCCACCCCCCACAGTGCTCTCTAGCCCCCGTGCTCCCCACCCCCCACAGTGCTGTCCAGCCCCCCATGCTTCCCACCCCTGTTCTTTCTGCCCCCGGTGCTCTCCAGCCCCCACCCCAGTGCTCTCCACCCCTGTTCTTTCTGCCCCCGGTGCTCTCCAGCCCCCCCACAGTGCTGTCCAGCCCCCCCCCCCGTGCTCCCCACCCCTGTTCTTTCTGCCCCAGGTGCTCTCCAGCTCCCTCCACAGTGCTCTCCACTCCCCTACAGTGCTGTCCAGCCCCCCATGCTTCCACCCCTGTTCTTTCTGCCCCCGGTGCTCTCCAGCCCCCACCCCAGTGCTCTCCACCCCTGTTCTTTCTGCCCCCCCGTGCTCCCCACCCCTGTTCTTTCTGCCCAGGTGCTCTCCAGCTCCCCCCACAGTGCTCTCCACCCCCCCACAGTGCTCTCCAGCCCCCCGTGCTCCCCACCCCCCACAGTGCTGTCCAGCCCCCCGTGCTTCCCACCCCTGTTCTTTCTGCCCCCGGTGCTCTCCAGCCCCCACCCCAGTGCTCTCCACCCCTGTTCTTTCTGCCCCCGGGGCTCTCCAGGCCCCACCCCAGTGCTCTCCAGCCCCCCCACAGTGCTGTCCAGCCCCCCGTGCTCCCCACCCCTGTTCTTTCTGCCCCCGGTGCTCTCCAGCTCTCCCCATGAGTCTCCAGCCCCCACCCCAGTGCTCTCCACCCCCCCACAGTGCTGTTCAGCCCCCCCGTGCTCCCCACCCCTTTTCTTTCTGCCCCCGGTGCTCTCCAGCCCCCCCCCCCACAGTGCTGTCCAGCCCCCACGTGCTCCCCACCCCTGTTCTTTCTGCCCCCGGTGCTCTCCAGCTCCCACCCCAGTGCTCCCCACCCCCCACAGTGCTCTCCAGCCCCCCGTGCTCCCCACCCCCCACAGTGCTGTCCAGCCCCCCCGTGCTTCCCACCCCTGTTCTTTCTGCCCCCGGTGCTCTCCAGCCCCCACCCCAGTGCTCTCCACCCCTGTTCTTTCTGCCCCCGGGGCTCTCCAGGCCCCACCCCAGTGCTCTCCAGCCCCCCCACAGTGCTGTCCAGCCCCCCGTGCTCCCCACCCCTGTTCTTTCTGCCCCCGGTGCTCTCCAGCTCTCCCCATGAGTCTCCAGCCCCCACCCCAGTGCTCTCCACCCCCCCACAGTGCTGTTCAGCCCCCCCGTGCTCCCCACCCCTTTTCTTTCTGCCCCCGGTGCTCTCCAGCCCCCCCCCACAGTACTGTCCAGCCCCCACGTGCTCCCCACCCCTGTTCTTTCTGCCCCCGGTGCTCTCCAGCTCCCACCCCAGTGCTCCCCACCCCCCCCACAGTGCTCTCTAGCCCCCCGTGCTCCCCACCCCCCCACAGTGCTGTCCAGCCCCCCATGCTTCCCACCCCTGTTCTTTCTGCCCCCGGTGCTCTCCAGCCCCCACCCCAGTGCTCTCCACCCCTGTTCTTTCTGCCCCCGGTGCTCTCCAGCCCCCCCACAGTGCTGTCCAGCCCCCCCGTGCTCCCCACCCCTGTTCTTTCTGCCCCAGGTGCTCTCCAGCTCCCTCCACAGTGCTCTCCACTCCCCTACAGTGCTGTCCAGCCCCCCATGCTTCCCACCCCTGTTCTTTCTGCCCCCGGTGCTCTCCACCCCTGTTCTTTCTGCCCCCCGGTGCTCTCCAGCCCCCCCCAGTGCTGTCCAGCCCCCCCGTGCTCCCCACCCCTGTTCTTTCTGCCCCAGGTGCTCTCCAGCTCCCCTCACAGTGCTCTCCACCCCCCCACAGTGCTCTCCAGCCCCCCGTGCTCCCCACCCCCCACAGTGCTGTCCAGCCCCCCGTGCTTCCCACCCCTGTTCTTTCTGCCCCCGGTGCTCTCCAGCCCCCACCCCAGTGCTCTCCACCCCTGTTCTTTCTGCCCCCGGGGCTCTCCAGGCCCCACCCCAGTGCTCTCCAGCCCCCCCACAGTGCTGTCCAGCCCCCCGTGCTCCCCACCCCTGTTCTTTCTGCCCCCGGTGCTCTCCAGCTCCCACCCCAGTGCTCCCCACCCCCCACAGTGCTCTCCAGCCCCCCCGTGCTCCCCCCCCCACAGTGCTCTCCAGCCCCTGTGCTTCCCACCCCTGTTCTTTCTGCCCCGGTGCTCTCCAGCCCCCACCCCAGTGCTCTCCACCCCTGTGCTCTCCACCCCTGTTCTTTTTGGCTCCCCCACCAGTGCTCTCTTAAGCTCCCCTCCAGCTCTCTCTCTCTCTCTCTCTATATATATATATATATATATATATGTATATATATATATATATATATATATGCCCTATGTGATTTCATATCTGTCTTATCTATATATAATACACTCTTCAAATGTGCTTTAAAATGTATGGTTTTCCCTTTCATGAACCAGGAAATAATGACGTTATGCTGTTGCGCTGGTATAATAATGCTGTGGGGCTGGTATGAAATTTTTTTCCAGGGCTGGATTTTATTCCCAGTCCGGCCCTGCAAGCATTCAGCGGCTGCATGGAGGAATATAGAAAGCTCATTTGCTCTTTATGCCGCCCCCCTGCCGATCCCCTATCCAGGCACACATATATGGCTGTACTCACAGCCATCTCTCTTCCTGTGATCTCGGAGCTGGCCGGGTCTGTGTTCTGCGGCCGCGCACTACGCTGTAACACGGTCCCGCCCCCATAGACCGGCTCGTGTGATAGGTGGAACACTGATTCTCTACTATCACATGAGCCAGTCTAGGGGGGCGGGACCATGTTACAGCGCGGTGCGCGGCCGCAGAACACAGACTCGGCCAGCTCCGTGATCACAGGAGCAGAAGAAAGGGGATTAAGGGGAGCACCGCAGCTGCAAAGCGGCCCCAGGGCAGGCAGCCTACCGGGAAGTATCCCGGTATCCCGGTAGGCCAGTCCGGCCCTGACCGCGGCATACAACACGTTCGACAGCACTATTAAAGGGAAGTTTAATACTTTTGAGCATGCGTCGAATTGTTTCCGAGCATGCGTCGGAATTTTGCGTGTCGGAATTGCATACACCCGATCGGAAGATCCAATAGAAAGGTTTTCCGTCAGAAAAATTAAGAACAGGTTCTCAATCCACAGTCCGTCAGAAATTCCGACAGAAAAAGACCGATGGGCATACACACGGTCGGAAAATTCTATGAAAAGCTCCCATCAGACTGTTTCCATCGGAAATTCTGACTGTGTGTACTTTCTCTGACTGTGCATGACAGCACTGGGGACCGATGACTGACCATTCCAATACCAAATGCTATATCATGGAAGGAATAGGGAAAAGAAACATACTACCTAAAATACTGGGTATTTCTCTTTTCTTTGGAAGGTTAACAAAGAATATACACTATATTACGAAAAGTATTGGGACGCCTGCCTTTACACGCATTTGAACTTTATTGGCAGCCCAGTCTTATTCCCTAGGGTTCAATCTTGATTTGGCCCACCCTTTGCAGCTAAAACAGCTTTAATTCTGCTGGGAAGGCTGTCCACAAGGTTTAGGAGTGTGTCTATGGGAATGTTTGACTATTCTTCCAGAAGTGCATTTGTGAGGTCAGGCACTGATGTGAACAAGAAGGCCTGGCTCGCAGTCTCCACTCTAATTCATTTCAAAGGTGTTCTATTGGGTTGAGGTCAGGATCAGTCAAGTTCCTCCACCCCAAACTCACTCATCCATGTCTTTATGGACCTTGCTTTGTGCACTGAAAAAGAGGTTTGCCTCATCTAGATGACTATGCTGCCTGTGCGTCCCATCCCAAAAAGCATGGTTGAAAAACAGGTTCCTCAAAGGGCGGGACTTTAAATGGAAGTCAGGCAGTGTTATAGTATAAAAGTAACAAAGTTTATTGTGCAATGCATAAATTACTATTATATAATTTGTGTATTGCACAATCAAATCTTTGTTACTTTTATACTATAACACTGCCTGACGTCCTGAAGTCCCATCCTTTGACAGAACCTGTTTTTCAACATTGCTTTGTGCACTGGTGCGCAGTCATGTTGTAACAGGAGGGGGCCATCCCCAAACTGTTCCTACAAAGTTGGAAGCATGAAATTGTCCAAAATGTCTCGGTATGCTGACGCCTTAAGAATTCCCTTCACTGGAACTAAGGGGCCAAGCCCAACCCCTGAAAAACAACCCCACACCAGAATCCCCCCTCCACCAAATGATTTAGACCAGTGCACAAAGCAAGGTCCATATAGACATGGATCCTGACCTCAACCCATTAGAACACCTTTGTGATTAATTAGAGCCCAGACTGCAAGCCAGGCCTTCTAGTCCACATTGGTGCCGAACCTCACAAATGCGCTTCTGGAACAATGGTCAAACATTCCCATAGACACACTCCTAAACCTTGTGGACAGCCTTTCCAGAAGAGTCAAAGCTGTAATAGCTGCAAAGGGTGGGCCAACTCAATATTGAACCCTACGGACTAAGACTGGGATGTCATTAAAGTTCATGTGCATCTATGAGCGGGTGTCCCAATACTTTTGGTAAAATAGTGTATATGCAGTGTTTTCCCTATTAAAATGAAGTTCTTGCTTTGACATGCACAACATATGTTCACTTTTACCCTCATGCATTCAACAGAATAAATGTATACTGTGATACTCAGGGGGCAGTGATTGTTTTTTTATACTCTGACTACTTACTACAGTCATGATTACTATAGTGAGCAGTCAGTTCCCTCTCACAGCCAATCGCTGTGAGAGAGACTGGCTCAAAGGCTGCAGGCCTTTGTTTACATGTGTTATCACTGTGATTGGTCACAGTGATCACATGGTAGAAAGCCAATTTCATTGGCCCTGTACACTGCTATATGATCCGCTGTTTCCAAGAAGTACAGTAATCACAGAGCGCGCCACCATGTTCCCCAGGAGGACTGCATGAGCGGCCGATGCAAGAGGACATATGGGTACATCCACCCGCATCGACGCTTGTCCCATCCCGCTGTTTATGTACCTGTGCCAGACGGGAAGTGGTTAAAAAGGGCACCCAATCATGACATTTTGTATTTGGCTTAAAATATTATTTTTTTAAGACACTTGAGATTTGCATCTTTAATTAAAATACTAGTTGATGATACTGTCACGAAGGTCCTTATATATTTAACTATGCTCCTTGTCTCCTAGATGTGTTCCTGCTTTGTCACCCTGTCACATGGTGTGCCAATGGAGACTACAAATAGTCACTTCAGCACACATTATGCAGATATGATCCACTGTTGTCACCATCAGGAATCCTGTCCATAGAATCCATCTCTGGATGCATGCATGTACAACATAGACAAATGGTGCAAAGAGGCTGCAAGATATTGGCAACACTGAGACAAAATAAAGCACAAAAAAAGGGTGTAAGCAAATATTTTATTTTTAAAATTGGCATACTTCTGCAGACTGAATTTTTTATGCATTTACACAATTACATCATATTTGGACCAATACAAAATATTGTTATAATGTCAGTGATGTCACAGGGAATGCCAGGGATATTTCTCCTATTCATCTTCAAAATCAAGCACTTTTGCACCTCCTAAGACTTAAGCCCCATACACACGGTCAGACTTTTTCATCAATTTGGTCCGATCGGACAAGGTTGTTGAAAAATCAGACCGTGTGTATGCACCATCGGACAGTGTTCGTCGGTTTGTCCGTCGGACAAAGTCTTATCTCCTGCTGGAAAGATTTCCCGTCAACCCGGTCCGATCACACCAAATCCGAGCGTGTGTACGCTTGTCCGACCGGACAAAGTGCTACGCATGCTCAGATCACATTACAAGACCCAAGCTATTGGCTACTAGCCTCTACGTAGTCCCGTCGTAGGCAACAAACGTCACCACGTTCAGAATGATCGGATTTTCCGACAACTTTGTCCGATCGTGTGTACGCAAAACCAACATCAGACAAAGTATGACGGACATGGTCCGACGGACCTGGTCCACGGATTGTCCGCGCGTGTGTATGGGGCTTAAGAGGTTAGGCTCCATGCACACAGGACCCTCAAAAAAGTCATTCTGGACGTCGGATTGTTGGCAGGAAAAAACGCTGCTTTAAAAACGCAATTTTATCAGTGTTTTTGCATTGGCGTCAATGCGCGTTTAGCCGCGTTAGCTTTTAGCCACGTTTCTCCCGTTTAGCCCTATGGGAGCTCATTGATTTGAATAAAAGTCACACCAGAAGTCGGATCATGATGATCCGACTTGCGGTGCGACTTGTGTGCTGAGGATGAAGAGAAACCCCCACCAAAATGAAAATAAAAAAAAATGGCGTGGGGTCCCCCCAAAATCCATACTATACCCTTATCTGAGCACACAGCTCGGCAGGTCAGGATAGGGGGGGGGCGAGTGCCCCCCCTGTACCATACCAGGCCGCATGCCCTTAAAAGCGGAAGAGACGCCGGAGCTGCCTTAATAAAATACTTTTTAAAAAAAATTGGTGTTGCGGTTCCCTGTAAAAAATGAATACCAGACCGAAGGTTCTGGTAACAAATGGGATAAGGTAATCCTGCGCCAGCACACCGAAAATAGCTAAGGGGATGCTGCGCACACTATGGGAAATGTCTGAACCCAAATAGAATAAATGGAAAGAAGGTAGTGGCGCGCAAATTTAAACTAAGTATTAAAAGACAGGAGGATAACAGGTCATAGACATAAATAGCCAGTAAAACCTCTAGGTATAAAATTGGCATATAATAAAATAAGCAAAAGTGCATAGAGTGGTGTGATAAAAACAAATCGTGTGGTAAAACGCAATCCTGGTTAAAAATGCATCATAAAAGTCGCATGATGTGACTAAAATAGCGTTGCATCCAAATGAGTGTAGAAATAGTGATGAGATATATAAAAACGTGATGGAGATCTGTAAACGCATAAATTGTGTATCCAAGGTTGTGAAAGAGGGAGTGATCCAAACGGATAAGAACAGTATATCATAAACAAGATAAAGGAAATACAATGATATAAAGTGCAGGAAAGCAGAGGAGACTCAGGGGTCTCATATAAAAATATAAAAATAAATAAGTAGCGAAATTCGTGCAGGTTGAATCAACCTTAAAAACTAAAACGAAAGAAATGGTGAATAGCGATTAGTAAATCGCAGAGCATAAAAGTCCAAATATAGAGTCCATATATGGCATAAGTGCAAGGTGATATTGATATCCTCTATCCAACAGGTGGCAGGCTATTAGTGCTGAGGTTTCCAGTGGTGATTAGGGATGGTCTATAAATCCTGTGCAGTGTTCCGTGTGAGATCCTAAGGGGGATATGGGTGGCCCCTTACCTTACAGCTGTAAGGTTACAGCAGTGAAATATGGGTCTTTGTGGTCATACGAGACCGTCCTCCCTGGGGTGTCTTTATGGTTTGCTTGGTGCCTTTTCCCTCTCGGCTTTCCTCATAGATCCAGGCAGGGGCGGGTGGGGGGGGGGGGGTTGTAGTGGGGGGTCTTTCACCTATTCAATCAATGAGTACACAGACAGGGTATAAACGAGCCTCGAGCTCGTCGGCGTCACTTCCGGTAGGTCACGTGTCCCGACGCGTGTTCGTCACTTGTCACGTGACTTCATCAGGGGTATCTGTTCTGGTATCGTCCGAGGGGGGGACCAATTTTTTTTTCATTTTGGCGGGGGTTTGCCTTTTATCCTCAGTACACAAGTCACACCGCAAGTCAGATCATCATGATCCGACTTCTGGTGCGACTTCAATTCAAATCAATGGGCTCCCATAGGGAACCATTGATTTTGAATAGAGGCAGAGAAACACCCGACGAGGCTTAACGCTCTGTTTATAGCGTTAACCCGCATTTAACAGCTTTTACCGGCGCCTGGTAGTTTCAGGACTGCTCTTGAATGCAATTTTAGGGCATTCAGACAACAGCTCATAAACTCCCCTGCTAATAAACGTCCAAAAATTTCCATGTGTCCATGGACAAATAGGATAACATAGAGGGGAGTTTATTAGCTTCAGTGTGCATGGAGCCTAAGGCTTTTCATCCCTGTTTTGGGATTCTGGCACAGGAAAACTATCTTGGGGCATTAGGGCACAGCTGGCAACTGAAAGGCAAATTTAAAGTTGAATTAGGAATAATAAACATGACCAGTGTAGCCTAGATAATACCCACAGGCTGATACAACCATATACTCCCCCTTGCTTAACCCTAAAATAAGAGGCCACACCATCTTGTGGAGTAAATGGCCGCAACGGCCTTTTATTAAATGTAAACTCCAATTAACTCATATATAAATACCAATAACGATAAACACATAAACAATCAGTTACACCCTGTTTGTTGGTCAGTGACGGAGCTAAGTACTATAAACGTATATATATAATTCTCGGTGTATATATATATAAAACCACCAGGGGGCACTGCAGGATTTTACCGTAACCAACTGGCCTCCACCTGTACCTCCCGGAGACAAACACCTTTCCCGCAGTGCACAACGAGTAATCATCAAATAAATTTGATGTACTACACCGGAGGGGCCATCTATTGATGAGCCCCCCACACCGGAGGGGCCATCTAATGATGAGCCCCCCACACACCGGAGGGGCCATCTAATGATGAGCCCCCCCCCACACCGGAAGGGCCATCTAATGATGAGCCCCCCCACACACCGGAGGGGCCATCTAATGATGAGCCCCCCACACACTTACCACCTCCATAACTGCTACCGTCACTGACCAAACAAACAAACACCGCCATAGCCTAAAAGGTTGACACCTCATCCTTGAAGGCACCTCCACACCCGCAGAGCCGACTGAATCCCCACCTACAAACCCAAAGACCAAAGGACAATGCCCACGTCTGTTAAGTGTACCCTTTCTCCCATACAAAGCCCCCATTCGTCCTCAGTTCCCTGTGACGAAACCACCACCCCCTTTTCCAAGACTGACCATACAAGCAACGTGTCCGGGAATGTCACCCACAGGTCGTTCATAGCACCTTTTATGTCTGCAATCAGGACCCTGACTGTCCCCACTACCAGGCCACCACCACCACCTCAGATGCCCAATACCTCAAGTGGCCTATCCACTCTGCAAATGGCTCAACCTCTGGGACCACCCTGCCCCACCTCATTCCTGGTCCACCCAAAACACTGTATGGTCGTTTCCTTACCAGAAATACCCAACTGCCTCCCACCTGGTCCCGCGTCTCCCTTCCGTGTCCCCCAACACACACATGAGTGTCCGAACTTCCAGACGAGGCGTTGTAGCCCTCCTTCTGAAATGACAACATAGTGTAATTGACGCGCACCATCGCTAACTCCCCTTAACAGGCACCAGGTACTAAAACAGGCAGATATCCGTAGCAACTAATGCATTCCTCCTACCCATATACATATATATATATATATATATATATATATATATATATATATATATATATATATATCCAACTTATTATATATATATATTTTTTTTTATTTTTATTTATTTATTTATTTTTTTATTTATTTTTATTGATTTATTTATTTTTTAATATAGACCAACGAAGCCACCTTTAGGCTCGGAATTGCTTAGATTCCCCTCTTCCCATCCGTCGCACATCCACCTCATCCGACCCGAACCTGGCGGCCTCCATAAGCCGCCCCCATCCGGAAGGAGTGTGAGGCGTAGGCGGAACTCTCCATCCCCAACTTCCCCAAACATTTTGAAGAACCGTGTCCCTTTTAGCCTTCATCCCAAAACATCAACAACCTGCCATCGTATACGACAACCACTTCCAACCATCAGCATCCTGCCCCCGCTTTTTCCAGGCTACCCAGCTCCCCAAAGCGAAGTGCCCCAAACTGCCAGTGACAAAGCCGTTGCCAACGACCCTCTCTCAAACCATTCGGTACAACCGAACCCCACCGTCCCACTAAAGCTACTCAATTCTCCAACGTAATTGTCCACCTCATGTCCCTCGTCCTATGATCCTTATGGAATCCTTTAATGGCCTGTCTCACCCCAAAACACCTTTGACCAAAACCCCCCCCCTTTCCCTTTTTTTTTTTTTTTTACAATTGAAAACCACAAAGGCCAACCCGCTAACTTCATTGCTATGGACGATGTCGACTGCTTGCCTTCCATGTTCCTAAATACCAAATACCACCAGGAGCCGCACTGACGACTCGCCCCCTTCAAGGACACCATTGTATTTTCTACCCCCGGAACCTGCACCGCATAGAGAAACCCGGTTAATTACAATCATCTCCACCCCAACCGTCACATCAACCGAATGCCATGTTGTGAAAAACGCCGGCACGCTATTGCTGACCTGCACCACCCCGTATTAGCACCGTTACACCTTAATTCTAAGTTGCGGCAGTGTTCCTCGCAATTACCACGCAAGTACCAATGGAAACAAGTCCCAGGAGCACCGAATACCGAAGAAAGCCCTGCACCACCCACGGCTGTGGCCACGACTCACGTTCCCTGGACCCTGGAAGTACGCCCCGTATCCAGTAGATCCTGCGGCGTCTGTAACCAACTCCGCCTTGAAGTTGCTCTCCTGGCCCGACCTCCAAACCAACCTCCCGTGAAACTCAGCCAGAAATTGATACCATACCTGGGGTCATCCCCGTGTTCCTCTTCCAACCGGATGAAATGTGTGGGAGCCTTCACCCCTGCCGTGGCAGACGACATCTACCGACAAAATTTCTCCCTTATAGTAAGGATCCCGCCCACGAAGTTCAATTTCCCTAGCCGTGATCGTAACGGAAGAAGCGTGGACCACCGTATCGCACACCCTTGGAACCAAGATGTCCCACGCAGAGAAAATCATCCCAGGAATGAATGACGGATTCGTGCCTGTCATATCCCTGACCGCCCATTCTAGAATAAACTAGCTGCTTCAACCAGACAACAAGGATCGAACCGCCACTGGGAAATCCCCGCTCCACCTAAGATTGATCTTGACACCAACACCCCCGCCCTAACACTGTCCGGACGAACCGGCAGTCGTCTAAAGTAGGCTCCCATCTGATTTAGCCATCCGTGCCCCTTGACCGTATAGCCGCCCCTACCTAACCGCGGCTTCAAAAACGTGTAATATAACGTCCTAGCCTCAGGATCTATGAAACGTTGACCTACCCCCTTTGGGGAAAATTAAATGGCGTAACAAACTGAACTTATCCAAATCTTTTTAAGAAACCCCCACCCATAGCGGGGACTAAACTGAAGCAACCAATGCTATGACCTTACAAGGCCCTGCCACGCGACCCAGCGCACCTCAATGGCCAATTTCCAGACTCCACCTCCGGGTGCTGTCACGCCGATCGCAAGTTGTTGTCCAAAGGGGAAACAACCATCAGGGGGCAATTGAATTCCAAAAACCCCATCTGAAACCTGCATTAAACAGTACCGCCGCAACACTGTCCGGGGTACATATTCAGGAAAGACTGCACACTTTTTCACGGCCCCCCGATTCGTCCCTCTGGTTACCTGGCTCCCCGGAACGTCTCCTCTTATAAATCACCCAGCGATTGTATGAGTCCCTCCACACCTTGAGCCTTCATACTGACTTACCGATCCCTCCAAACTTATAGGATCCCACGCTGAACTGCCAGCGCATTCCCCATTTTACCTTAAAAATGGCTGCGCTGGCGTCTTCACAAACGCCATCTGCCTACAAAAGACTAATGTCCTTGTACTCCCAACGTGGGACGAACTGCCCTGCGTCAGCCCCTATGCCCTATAAGTTACCCCACGGCGTCCCTGTAACAGACCCATACTAAACCTTGCATGGGGTTCTTTTCCCCCATTGCCCCTGCCACCCTGGCGAACACTGGTACCCAATTCGCAAAATTCCTAGGAATCCAACAGAACCTCCTCTTCTCCTCGTCGTCTCAATTAGTATCCTCTGGCTTCCTCTGTCCCGCTTGAACTTCTCTAAGGGCCATAAGGAGAAATTCTCCACACATTCCCTTTTCCGCTTTTTTTCCGTCCCTACCGTTTCATGTGAGCGCCTCGTGGTCCCCCGGCTCAGACATACCTCGCCATCCGCTGCACCCACTAACCGCCCGACGACGGCTCTAACAGACGGATCCACAGACCCCTTCCCGTGGTACTCACCTTCTCCCCTACTTCTTCCTGGAGGGCGATTAACCGAACCCGAGACGGACCATTAAAACGCCCGTAGGCCCCTTAACAACTCCTGTCATTGACCCCCGGACCCCCTGAGCCACCTAAAATATTCCTAGCCCCTTAATTGAACTGTTAAAGTCCTGGTGGGTTTCTGAACCATTGACCCACATCATTCCTAGACCAGAGTGCTAGCCACTACACCACCCTGATCACTGGTCACCAGTAGCCACCTTCGGCGGCGCTGGAGGCGCAGCCCTGCCCTCCCCACCAGATACAACCCCCCCAATCAGCTTCGTAAAAAAGGCAACAGTAAACGCATTAATATGAATAGACTTACCGGCCTGTCTGGGAGTCCCCCCCCCACAGCCGTTGTACCGATCTCCACCGATGCGAGCTGGCGAGTGAGCTCCTCGTCCTCCTCCGACAGTTCACCTCCTGACCGGCTCACTTCCACCTGCTGAGATAAAAACGGCAGACCCCCTGTGGAGGGACCCCTGGATGTCATGCGCCTCAGTCACTGCCGCTGCCGTCCCCCCCATCCCACCCCGTCCCAAGCAGATGGGCCGGTCCCGTCACCCCTCCTGCCCCGTGACCCCTCTGTTACCGCCTGGTGGCATCTGCTCACCCCCTGCGGTGCTTGCCACACTGCCGGTCGGTTTTGCTGCAGCCGTCGACCCGTCCCCCTGTCCCTCCTCCCTCCTCGGCTCGTGTAGAGCTGCTGGGGGGGGGGGGGCTGTAGCTGAAAACACCTTCCTGGGTGTAGAAATCCCCCCTTCTGGCTGCACCTGTTTCTTCTGGCGACTTGTCTCCCCTCGTGCCTTGCTGCTGTGGGGGTGGGGGGGGGAGCACCAGCCTGCTGCTCCATCCATCCCTGCTGAGTGCATCCGTCCATGTCTGTCCCTCTGCCTGATTTCACCCCCGCTCGTCCTGAGCTGCAGGGGATTCCATGTCCTGGGAGACTCCCCTACTAGAGCCTGGGGATGCGGCGCCGTGTAGGCCCGTGGCCCCGCCTCCCGCATGGAGCCCACGGCGTGCGTTCCGCCTGGGCCCCCGGGAAGGCTCTGTCTGGGCTCTTTTGCTGAGAGGGGGGGGCGATTGTTCCCCTTGTGGGCTCCCGGTTACCCTGAAAAGGGGGGCATCGACTGACCTTGTATCATACTGCGCGCCGGCCTAGCGATCCGGCCGCGTGTGTCCCTCCTGCCGACATCCGGTCCCACACGGTCCTCCTGCTGTCCCCCCTGCATCAGTTGTAGGCCCACACGGCCGCGGCCCGGTCCGGTAATCCGTCCGCATCATCAGCCTCTCCCGAGGTCCCGGCCGCCATCCTGCCGTCCCCCTGCATCCGTCGTAGGCCCGCACGGCCGCGGCCCGGTCTGATAAACCGTCTGCCCCTCTTGCTGTGTACGCCGCCATCCTCAGCTTCTCCACGAGGTCCCGGGTCCCGGCCGCCATCTTGGAAAGAAGTAAAGGAGGAGCAGTGTATAAAACTGCCTCCTCGTGTGCTGCCAGCTTCCCACTGAGGCCTTTAGTCCCGCCCCCTCTTTTTATACGGCCGCTCCCTCTGCTGCTTACAGGGCCAGCCCTGCCTGGCCACACCCCTTTTTTCCTTCCTGTGTGTCACTAGACACACTGTCATGCCCGGCCCTACACTACCATTACCCTGCAATCCATTCTCGTTCCGGCCCTCTCTTTTACGTCAGTTTATTTTGTTTCTAACCCCCTTACACCCGAACACAAGGTGAACCGGTTAGGGAATCAAAAAACATGCACAGCTGGGTGCCAGACACTTACTGTCCCATTGCCATAAGGTTTTCAGGCCACAAAACTAGATTCTGGGGCTGGTAGTGTGCAAACTGAAAAATATTAACCACATAATACATGCAGAACCTCAGTTAAAGTGTGGGTTTAGCTCTATGTGGGGTTGACGTACTAAAGGCAAATAGACTATGCACTTTGCAAGTGTAGTTTTTGCTCCAGAGCTAAGCTAAAAAAGTGAAGCTTCACTTTGCAAAGAATGCCCAATCACATGCAAGGAAAATAAAAAAATAACAGATTGTTTGCTTGTACATGATCGGATGATGGAAGTCAACAGATCTATCTTTCATTTACTAAGCTCTGGAGGAAATGCCCTTGCAGAATGTCACTGCACAGTCTAATTAAATCAACCCCTGAGTCTCCAAAGACATCATGGCACTTTCATTGGAATTTTTCATTGATTTGGCATCTTAAGCTGGCATGGGTTATTATTTAACAATAGTAAGTAATTGTACGTAGAATTATAACGATGAAATATGTTACAGTTAACATCCATTTTCATTAAAAATCAACAGTTGGCAAAAGTAGGAAGATATTTTTTTCACCCAGCAAATTGTTAGTGAATGTGCAGCAAATTTACCAGTTATAAATTTGAAAATGCCCCCTGTAATGTTCCACAGGCCGATTCTTGCCCGCCAGGCCATTTCATGTGGCCCTTGCACCTCACCTGCAGCTGCAGCACCCCCCTCGTCTCTGCCCCCACCTTGTCTTAGCAGCAGAGAACAGAACAGAACTCCTCCACCAAATCCTGCTCTTCTCTGTGCAGCCACAAAGAGGCATGCCTCTGCCACCCCCCTGTCCCAGCACTTGGCAGCAGAGAGAAGGACGGAACTCCTCCTACAGATCTTGTGCCTCTCTGTGCAGTTGAAACACCACCTTGTTTCTGCCTCTCTTGGTCTCAGAATTCAGTTGACTCCAACCCTCCTCACTTGCCACGTCACCTGCCACAAGTTGACATGGCAAGTGATGTGGCAGGTAACATGGCAAGTGGACAATCCACAACTTGTGGCAGGTGACGTGGCAAGTGAGGAGGGTTGGAGTCAACTGAATTCTGAGACCAAGAGAGGCAGAAACAAGGTGGTGTTTCAACTGCACAGAGAGGCACAAGATCTGTAGGAGGAGTTCCGTCCTTCTCTCTGCTGCCAAGTGCTGGGACAGGGGGGTGGCAGAGGCATGCCTCTTTGTGGCTGCACAGAGAAGAGCAGGATTTGGTGGAGGAGTTCTGTTCTCTGCTGCTAAGACAAGGTGGGGGCAGAGACGAGGGGGTTGCTGCAGCTGCAGGTGAGGTAGTATGGTAGTATGCTTTGGATCATGAGCAGTTCCTTTCCTTCTCCATACTCTTCTCTTCCCATTACTCTGGTACAAGTTTATCTTGGTCTCATCTGTCCATCGGATGTTGTTCCAGAACTGTGAAGGCCTTTTTAGATGTTGTTTGGCAAACTCTAATCTGGCCTTCCTGTTTTTGAGGCTCACCAATGGTTTACATCTTGTGGTGAACCCTCTGTATTCACTCTGGTGAAGTCTTCTCTTGATTGTTGACTTTGACACACATACACCTACCTCCTGGAGAGCGTTCTTGATCTGGTCAACTGTTGTGAAGGGTGTTTTCTTCACCAGGGAAAGAATTCTTCCACATCGTGATCATCCTCAGGGGCCCCTGCAGCTGGACTTTGCTGCAACATTCATGTGGAGGTATCTCTATTAATAATGATATATACCCAGGTATATGTGCAATATTCCCCTAGGACTCATGTTGGGCTCTTTGCTGATAATATCTCTTTGTACATTGGATGACTGTACTATTAATATTTTTTTTCTTTATAAAGCTTATATTATTTCCATACTGTTGAGAATCAATATACTTATGGATAATGTTATATGCTGGTTGCAGTAGTTCCTCTGCTTCCAATTACTTACTGATTTGGTTACTGGTTAATTTCCCAGGAAGGGAATCCTCTCTGTTCACTTTGACCCTGTCCTGGGTGGAGGCACTGGCAACTTTATTATCACTCTTCCTCTTAACAAAAGTTCTGGTTATCTTATTTACTTACAGGCTAAGTGCATTGTCCTGTTTAGGAAGGTTCATTTCTCATAACCCCCCCCCAAAGAGGGCTACAGTTGTAAAATCATTTTTATTGCTCATGCTCAGATCAAAGAGGAAGTTTGGACATGGTATGCATGACAGATTGTGTGACATTCAACTCATCTCCAAAAAATTGTACACATGCAATGGGGTGATACCATAGGGGGTAAAGTCAGGTAAAAGCATTCTGCCATAACCCACATCTTCTGTGTGCTGTAGAGTGGCAATGGGTGGGACTGTTTTTCGTCAACTTCTATGTATACAGAGCACAGTTATATGACTGCTTCTGAGTGTAGAAGAGAACCCAACAGTGGACTGACTTATTCCTTGTTATGTGCTGCCAGTGGCCGCCTCATGGAAGCTAATGATTGACGTTGATTTCCCATAGGACATGGGCAGTTATTTTTGGCGTGGCCATAATATATGTCTGTTATGTGCTACACCATAGCAAAAAGAGAAGAGGCAACACTAGTGCATAGTTCAGTCTGTGTAGACTTTTGCCATGGCAGGCACCCTACAGAAGGAACAAAAAGGATGGATCGTTCTCAGGGTAATGTAGTGCTAAGTTAAAAGACCAAGAATTAGTGCATCCAGGATGTATGGGTGAGCTTTTCCATTTGGGGACAAGCGAGTAAACCTTAGGTCTGTAGGTGAAGGAAATGGGGAGACACTGTTTGAGAATGTGCTATGAAGAAGCAGCATGAGCACCGCAGCCCCCCTCAGCAACAGTAGGATACTTGTTTAAGTTTATTGCCTCCAATATGGGACTCTACCACAATATTTGGAATGATTTTTTCCATATGTTTGTAATTGTACCTACTCAAGTTCTGTGCAATTTTTTTTGTATTAATCACCTATAATCTCATTTGACCTTCATCAAAAAGAGATGCAAACCACTGCCTCCCATTTCTGTGGTGAAGATGATAGCATGTAAAGTGGACGCAGTTGCTGCACATGACTGCTGCCAGTCAGACAGCAGCAAGGTAGCCTTGAAATATATTGGTGTGATAATGTTCTTAAGGAGACATAGGGCACAGCCAATACACAGGGAAACCTTTTAGCATTCAATTCAGGGCAAAGGGAGTGTGGTAGGGTTTGCTGATGGAGGGTTAGCCAGTGGTGGTGATCAGTCCAGTACACATGACACACAACCTGGGCACCTGTGTAGCATGGGCCTAGGGTGAGGGATGTAACCCTCCTTGGCACTGAACTTGGAAGCATGAATGCAGTAGTGGCCTCTCATGTAAAGTATGAAAACTGCCCCCTGTTCAGGCGTAGGACTGAAGGAAATTGGAAACTGTGTGAGTGTTGTGAACCAGCCGGGGTAAAGCAGGGCTTGGGTTCAGCACTCCTGAAAAGCTGAACTAATGCCCTGGTCCAGAAATTGTCTTAAAACTCTGACACCAGGAGGTCCTCCTAATACACATCAGTTCACAGGCATTTATGAGCGGTGAATAATGAGAAATGTGCCTAACACAGCTGTATTACAATACTTCCTGTTTATTATTAAAATAGTTGTAAACCTCTGACATATGAAATATGAACAAAGCATATCTCTCTAGTGTGTATTTGTCTCAATCAAGAACTTTAAGTGTCAGTTCAGTCTGCTGCCTTGTTCCTCTGCTATCTGCATGAGTCACTTCTGACAAGTGTTCCTGACACCGATAAAAAAAAGGTTACGGGGAGGGAGCTCCAGCACACAGCCTGTGATTGACAGGCTCCGCTCTGTTCCTGTTCTGGTGTGCTGTGTGAAGGAGGGTGTCTCTTCCCTAAAATCAGCTCTCACTGAGCTCTGCGGTGTATCATTTTAGCTTTCCACCACTCTGCTTTCTGAAAGCTCAGGCAAGCTGTATACATTCTGCACTTTGAATGGCTATAGAGAAGAAAGCGGTGCAGACAAACAGGTACAACTTATGAAGGAGGATTTGATTCATCTCTGTGTATCACCTGAGACCAGTTACTTTGCTGGGTATATGTAAGGGTCTACAACCACGTTAAAGTGGGGGGACACCCTGAAAACAAAAACTTAAAAAAATGTTAGTAACCATTTAAAATGAAAAAAAAAAAAAATTTTTTTTTTTTTACTTACCAGAAATGGCTGTTGCGAGGCAGATCGTCCTAATCTGCCTCCTCCAGCTCCGCGGTGATCTTCTCTTCTTCCGTCTTCTGTTGAATGGGGCGCGATGTGTTATGGGAACTATGTCCCACAACACATCGCGTTCCCCATTCACAAATTAGAGTCGCGCATGCGCAGTAGGCCGCGCGCGGACTCGCGCATGCGCAGTAGGCCGCGCGCCGACTCGCGCATGCGCAGTAGGAAACGTGAAGCCGTTTCCCTTACCGAGGATGGCGGCGCTGGAACCGGATCGCCGAGGGACAGCTCGTCCTCCACGACGGACATCGCGGGCGCCCTGGGAGGGTAAGTGTACTTCTTAAAAGTCAGCAGCTACTTTTTTTTTAGCTGCTGACTTTTAAAAAAAAAATTTATAAGGTGAAACACCCCTTTAAGTATCATTTTCCTTATAACATAGATGCCATGGGCCTTTGTACATCTGTAATTATTTTTACAAGTATGCTTTTATTTTAAAAGAAGGATGCTTTTTCAAATGAAAACACCATATTATAACTCCATTTGTAGGATTATTCTTTTTAGGAGATAAAAAGCTTTTTTTTGTTAGTTTTTTTTCTTTTTTTTCTTTTTTTTACATCTAAACCTTTTGATGTTCCTGTAGAGGCAATCTCTGGTAGAAATCCTTTTTGATCTGTGTAGCTTATATGATCCCTAAGTGTTACATAGCAGTCCATAGACAAATTAATACAATTTCTGAGCCTGTGCAATGTTTTTAGTCCAGTGTGGGCTCAAAGACCTTGCTTCTATTTCACACAATTTTAATTCAGCTGTTTTTTTCCATATTATTTTGCTTTTACACTACCACTTTCTATCCCAAACTACTGTATTCTAATATATTTCTTGGGTTAGTCAAAAATAAAGTAGCTGAATATGATAACACATGCTACAATTATTATTGCATTCTAAAATCTAGTTAGTAGCAGTGAATAAAGAATGTATTTTTTCTTTTTTTTTTAAGTGAGTAGCTACATACTGTATACTGTAACTACTTTCTTTTAAAAATCAAGTACTTGCCAGGGCCCGGGGTCCAGTGTTGTCTTCCTGCAGCCAGTTATTCTTACCGCTGTGGGTCTCCAGCGCCACCACCTTGGATATAGGAGTTGGCTGTGGATTCCTAAGGAACCACAGCCGAATCCTCACTGCCCATTGTAAATGGTCCTGCAGCGAGGCTGCTGGAGGGGAGGGGGCAGAGCAAAGGACATCATCTTTGCCAAGAGGAGGATTTTTTAAGTGGGAGCGGGTACTGATAAAAATCGGTACCCACTCCCCAGTAAACCTGAGCGAACCAGCAGGACTTTATTATTTGAGAGAAGTTCACCAAAAAGTTTAAAGTATATCTAAACCAAAAAAATGTAATGTAATGCAGTTTACTAATTCTTAGATCTGGCGGTTGCATTCGTTTTATTTTTTTAAAGTAGTATTAAACCCAAAAACAAAAATCTAATATATTGCAACTTACCAATCCTTAGATGTGGTGACTGTATTAGTTTTCTTTTGTGAAAAGGGGCCTTAGGGTGTCCGTATTCTGAAAGAAGTAGTAAAGCAGTCACCTTTGGACAGCAGTATTGTCAGTCTAGGGAGAGGTTAGTCCGATGGAGCAAAGTCCGATCGTGTGTACAGAAAACCATAGGACTTTTGTACAAAGTACAAACGCGCATGCTCAGAACCAATGCTAAAGATCAGACAAAAATACAGAAGTTGACCAAAGGTGGCGGTAAAGAGCAGAAAAACCACGTGATTTGGTGAAAGTTGGCTGAAAAAGTCCTGCCATGTGTATGCAATACAAGTTCACGGCCGACGCCCTTTGTACAAAAATCCACGGGAAAGTTTGTACAAAGTCCGATCGTGTGTATGAAGCTTTAGACAAGCAGTTTTATGGACAAACAAATTGAAGCTGAACTACAGTTAACACCTTATAAGCAGTTGCAGCAAACAGCTTTTTTTCCTTGTGAGATGAAGTTTTTACATAAATAAAAGCTGGCCATTGTAAGCAACCCTGTTAGCTTACTTTCACACTGGGGCGTTGCGTTTTAACCCCCGCTAGCGGCCAAAAAAGGGTTAAAACCACCCGCTAGCAGGCGGGTTTGCAGCGATGCCCCCTTGTTTTCAATGGAAGGGGCGTTTTAGGAGCGGTAAATACACCGCTCCTACAGCGCTCCAAAGATGCAACTTGCAGGACTTTTTTGACCGTCCTGCAAGCGCACCGATCCAGTGTGAAAGCCCTCAGGCTTTTACACTGGAGACACAGCAGCGCCTGTTTCAGGGAGCTTTTCAGGTGCTATTTTTAGCGCTGTAGCACCTGCAAAGTGCCCCAGTGTGAAAGGGGCCTTAGTGTTAATTGGTTTGTCTCAACTCTCCAACTGCTACTTTGAACAGCTTGGTCTGTTAAAAGAAGTTAAAAACTAGCAGACTTACTTGCTGAATTACCAGGTGAAAATAAAGATCAACGTAAAATTCCCCTTGCCAGCAGCACCCCAGCAACCAAAAACTGTCCGGATGAACCGGGAGTAAGCGGAACGCCAATTCAATATCAGGTTTTGCCATCAGTGCCCCCTTTCCACAGCGGCGAACCCAGCCCACTGCCGCATCGTAGGATGTGTACGACACCGTGCACGTGTCAGGGTCGATCGCGTCATTGACCGATCCCCCTTCAGAACAGACAGATGGTGTATTGGCAGAAACTTGTCCGGCTCCTTTTTGGGCACCACACCCAGATCACCAACTCCTTCATAGGTCGCTCGCGGAAAGGCCCAGCCATGAGGCCTAGCGCCACTTCCTTACCCAATTTCTCCCCCACCACCCCAGGATGAAGCAATGCAGAACGCAAATTATTAGCTGGTGGAAAATGTAGGAAATACTGCGCTGTCCTAAAATTATAGTGACACAATGTGAATGGTGTCCCATATACTTAAAATAAATGAAAAAAATAGTAAAAATAAAATTAGCTGCTGCAGTTGTGAATGCGAGATACCCACACCAACAAGACTAAAATAAAAAACAAACAACTGCGCTGCAAACAATCATATGATTGTAAACTAAAACACAAAAGTGTACCAATTAATTGTGAATTCAAACTAGGATATTGGATTTGCACCTCCTAGAGCATATAAATAGTGACAGTATTCAACAAAAGTCCATGGTGACAGAAAAATTGTAAACAAAAAAAACAGTCTTTAGTGATAGTCTGTCTTTAGAAAAGCCTGTGTGATTCTGCAATGACAAATAGAACACAACAAAGACTCCAGAAATTCTGCAGTGATCTTATTCAGTAAACATCAACTGGAAGGGGTGATCTGATGAGAGAAAGAAAAGCACCTCCACCGTCCAAACACACTGACCCTTACCGGATTGTGCGACCCCCTGTTACAGAGGTCACACTTGCTTGTGGCTTAATCCCGGCCAAGGGTTCCAAAGGCATTAACTGGTTACTCAGGATAAGAGGTATGGGCTCAGGGACAATCAGGCGAAGAACATAGAATGAAAGAAAAAATCCATAGTGTATCTCTGTGTAAAATTTATTAAAGGAAAAGGGAATATTGCACTTACAATATAGCAATCGAATAAAAACGTGTATTAGCCGGCCGGCTCGATTTCGCTGCCCGTTTGCTTCCGGGATCTGCGTGGTTGTGTGGTGACGTCAGCACGCCGCTCCTCCATACGCCGTTTCGTCACAGATGACGTCTTCCAGGGGCACGGGCGGCGTGCTGACTCACCACCTATAAATACTCCTACACACAAAGGGAACGCCCAGCTCTGAGCCACTGAGGACCCGATGTGTGTCCACCATATTGGTAAAGGGCAAATTGCCCTAACTTAAAAACGTATGCTAGCTCAGAGTCAGCAATAAGTTAAAAAAAAAACGGTAAACTATCGAGAATGTATAAGGAAAAAACACCGCAACTCGCAAAAGGGGTTAGACAACACTCTGAATTCACCGCGCCAGCGCAACTCAGCCGATTCTCCGCAAACCAGCCAAGCAGCAACGGGGCAGAGCCAGGTCCTGCCATATACCCAGAGATCAATTAAAGTCACGGTGGAAGCGGATGTTGCCATCATCATATTTTTAAAATTAAACATAGATAACAGTGGGAAGACCTTTCTCCTCATTAATTGGCCAGAACATCAAACTTAAATTACAGTACCTGGGTTATGTAATAAGTTTGTCAACCCACTTAATCATTGAGCATACCTCATAGATGGTATAATAAAAAATTATAAAAAGGAATCAAAAAACTGAGTAATCAGCAAAAGAGGAAAAAACTTTTTTTTATAAAGAATTATAACAACACTGTTAGAGGACAAAGTGGATTGAAGTTGGTCTAATTAGGGTAGCTGCTAATCTAGCCAAATGTAGGCTAACAATGTGAACACAAATGGGTGCCAGGGACTCAGAGTTGGTTTACAATAAAACAAAACATATTTTTAACTGAGGAAAAATAATACCACATAAGTGTAGACATAGAGAAACCCAGTCTCATTGGTATATCACTCCTGAGCACAAAACACATGCATAAATAGGCCTATGTAGTTCACAATGATATGATCAATTGTGGCCTACATAGTTCATTATGACATGATCAATTATATAAGGCAAAAAATGTAAATAATGCATTATCTGAACTCTACTGTAAAACAGAGAACTAAAATCGGATCTATTCTAGAAATACCCAAGGATCTGTTCTCCTTTAGAATATAAAATTGAAATATAAAAAAAGGGAGAAAGGGTAGCTCTTGTCTCTAGAAATAGTGCATAAAACTGATTTGGGGTTACAACTCCCAACGATGACAAGGATCTATGTAAACAGAAAATGCAGCGCTGGATAGTGAAAAAACTGTAAATTACCAGTTAACGTGACCCAAATTGATTGGTGAAAATAATAATAATTCAAACAAAATGCATAATCGGTTAATGTGAATAACCCAAAATAATTAGTGAAATAAATGTTCAAACAAAGTTCATACTCAATCAATGAAAAAAAACCCCAGATGGGGGAAGTGAATAAATGAATACTCAAACAAAGTTCATATGTGAATACAAAAATTCAAAAAATCCAAAGTGATTAAAAAATGAACAAATGAATTCATAAGAGTTCCTGTGAAATCAATCAAAAATGTAGACGTTGATAGTAGTGCAGCCCATCACCACAAAGATAAAACAGAAGGGGGGGGGAGGCTTACCAGAAAGCCAGCGACCGCCCTTATTCAGGGGGGTCAAACTGAGCTTAAGATGAACAGCCTTGGTGCTGTTGGGGATATCCCACGTCCGAATCGATATCCGACGGCAACGGGTCTCCTCCCGAATGATGGCTGTTCACCGAAAATCCTCATACGTCACTGGCAGTATAACGACCGGATGGATCAAGTGGATGATATAGATGGAAAACAAAAGGGGACTCGAATAGTGTAGACGTTTCCAGTGGGTTTATTGAATTAGCCACAATAGCATAACAAAAGATCGAAAAAACCTTGCAAGGTAATGGCGGCTCCGTTCGGTCTATGGGACAATACTCGCGCATGCGCAGTACGATCGTACGTAACGAACCCTACGGCGTTTCGTCACAACTGACGTCATCAGGGGTACGTACGAACGCAAGCGCACGCGCCTTATATAGCAGTCAGCGTTCGTCAAAACGCTGCGCTATTGGCGGTTGCCATAGACACAAGGGAGCAAACAATAACAGGAAGTACTCGCCGGCGGGGGCCTGATACTCCCCCAGCGGTGGAGATTGACACATATGTAGACCACTAGACGGCCTCCAGATTTATCTGGTTAAATTAGAGCCATCTTGTGGTGGAACAATGACAGTACCTCAATGTTTACTAAAGGCTACTGAATATGACATGCATAGGCTAAACATATATATGCAAATGAATATAAAAATATAACAATTAAGAAGTTACATGTATTCCAATTGAAGCAATACTTTCATAAATGTTTTGTTTAAAAAAGAGAGAAAGTCCGGAGAATTAAGTTTGTAAACTTAGGTACAGTAAAATTAGAAATTAAAAGTTAAAAATTAAAAATACCCTTCAGGGATGAGCAGAAAAAACATCTGCACATTACTGCTACCCATACGGCCTCTTGGGCATTTTAATAGCTCTAATATTAAGCAGTAGATGCTCAATCCCTTACAGTGTTCAAATCAGAAGATGAGAAGCTGTTAGGTGGATAGGGGGTAAGATATTAGGAATACATATCAACCCACTATCATCTCGTCACCCGTCCTTTTAAGAGAGATGAACTGGTGGGGTGTTGGCATGTTTAAAATGAACAATAATTTGTCACCGCGAATAAGAATTAAAACATGTCCCCTAAGGTCCATGTGAAAAAGACAAAAGCTCACAGTAGATGGGATAAGGGAAAAGTGATGAGGGGGACATCAACTGTTATTGATAAAACAGTTGATGTCCCACTCAACATTGAGGCCATTCGGAATATGGCACCCCAACCTGTATATCCAATTGGTCTCGGAGCGGGAGATCACCCTCTTGCCATTGCTCCCTCGCCAATGGGGGATATATTTTTCCAAAGCAATGAAAGTTTCTAAACATTATGACCTTGTGCATAACCGAGACCCTAGAGGGACAACTTTCATTGCTTTGGAAAAATATATCCCCCATTGGCGAGGGAGCAATGGCAAGAGGGTGATCTCCCGCTCCGAGACCAATTGGATATACAGGTTGGGGTGCCATATTCCGAATGGCCTCAATGTTGAGTGGGACATCAACTGTTTTATCAATAACAGTTGATGTCCCCCTCATCACTTTTCCCTTATCCCATCTACTGTGAGCTTTTGTCTTTTTCACATGGACCTTAGGGGACATGTTTTAATTCTTATTCGCGGTGACAAATTATTGTTCATTTTAAACATGCCAACACCCCACCAGTTCATCTCTCTTAAAAGGACGGGTGACGAGATGATAGTGGGTTGATATGTATTCCTAATATCTTACCCCCTATCCACCTAACAGCTTCTCATCTTCTGATTTGAACACTGTAAGGGATTGAGCATCTACTGCTTAATATTAGAGCTATTAAAATGCCCAAGAGGCCGTATGGGTAGCAGTAATGTGCAGATGTTTTTTTCTGCTCATCCCTGAAGGGTATTTTTAATTTTTAACTTTTAATTTCTAATTTTACTGTACCTAAGTTTACAAACTTAATTCTCCGGACTTTCTCTCTTTTTTAAACAAAACATTTATGAAAGTATTGCTTCAATTGGAATACATGTAACTTCTTAATTGTTATATTTTTATATTCATTTGCATATATATGTTTAGCCTATGCATGTCATATTCAGTAGCCTTTAGTAAACATTGAGGTACTGTCATTGTTCCACCACAAGATGGCTCTAATTTAACCAGATAAATCTGGAGGCCGTCTAGTGGTCTACATATGTGTCAATCTCCACCGCTGGGGGAGTATCAGGCCCCCGCCGGCGAGTACTTCCTGTTATTGTTTGCTCCCTTGTGTCTATGGCAACCGCCAATAGCGCAGCGTTTTGACGAACGCTGACTGCTATATAAGGCGCGTGCGCTTGCGTTCGTACGTACCCCTGATGACGTCAGTTATGTCGAAACGCCGTAGGGTTCGTTACGTACGATCGTACTGCGCATGCGCGAGTATTGTCCCATAGACCGAACGGAGCCGCCATTACCTTGCAAGGTTTTTTCGATCTTTTGTTATGCTATTGTGGCTAATTCAATAAACCCACTGGAAACGTCTACACTATTCGAGTCCCCTTTTGTTTTCCATCTATATCATCCACTTGATCCATCCGGTCGTTATACTGCCAGTGACGTATGAGGATTTTCGGTGAACAGCCATCATTCGGGAGGAGACCCGTTGCCGTCGGATATCGATTCGGACGTGGGATATCCCCAACAGCACCAAGGCTGTTCATCTTAAGCTCAGTTTGACCCCCCTGAATAAGGGCGGTCGCTGGCTTTCTGGTAAGCCTCCCCCCCCCTTCTGTTTTATCTTTGTGGTGATGGGCTGCACTACTATCAACGTCTACATTTTTGATTGATTTCACAGGAACTCTTATGAATTCATTTGTTCATTTTTTAATCACTTTGGATTTTTTGAATTTTTGTATTCACATATGAACTTTGTTTGAGTATTCATTTATTCACTTCCCCCATCTGGGGTTTTTTTTTCATTGATTGAGTATGAACTTTGTTTGAACATTTATTTCACTAATTATTTTGGGTTATTCACATTAACCGATTATGCATTTTGTTTGAATTATTATTATTTTCACCAATCAATTTGGGTCACGTTAACTGGTAATTTACAGTTTTTTCACTATCCAGCGCTGCATTTTCTGTTTACATATATCTTGTTTGTGCCCTATACCGGGGTTATTAATGTCCAGCTGCAGGATTTACCTTCACGGTTTTTCGGTTTAATTTCCTCATCAACACAATTTTCTGCCAATAAGTTTTCCTTTTTCACCTAGCGCAAATTCTTTCTTTATATCTATTTCTTGTTTTTGGTACACGTTTTTTTGCTGCTGGTGTATCCGTAATGGATATTTTTGATTATAGATCACAGGTTGTTACTAATACAGCGGGGGTCTTCGATGGCAATGATGACCCCAGAGATGATCTAGCGGGTTGTTTTTTAAGATTGAAAAACCTCACCATTACTGAGGTTCACACAAGGTGGGACATCGCATACTTGGAGGAGTATGTGAAAGGCAATATGGTCCCCAGGAGCCTCAGATGGGACGTTAACCCCCAGAAAGAGGACACCGAATTATTAGAATGGTTCAAATACTTCAATGAGGCAGGGGTGTCATTTTTACAATTTTTAATAGCTAAGAAAAAGCGTAAGCTCACGATGTTGGATTTGGAGATCAATGCCTTGAAAAGTAAATTGGTCCCTTTCAAATCTGAACAAGATTACACTAACAGATCGGAAGCCCTAAAAACTCTATTAATTAAAGAGGAATCTGAACAAAAAATTAAGAAAAAAAGAAAGTATAATAGAGATGTGAAGGACTACAGGGATCAGGTGGTGTTCAAATGGCAGGTTGTGGCCCCCCCTGACCCCCCGCCTGCCACATCAAACATCTCTCACCGTGGATTGGGTGCCCAGGGTAACCAGGGCAACAATTCAACGGCGTCTGAAATTAATCATATGCGGCTTCCAGCCCCGAATCAATTCAGCGATAGGGACTTTCAACATCCCACAAGTTTTAAAAGAGGAAGGGGCAATAGAAGGGGCTCTATATCTCGCCCCTCTAACCCTTCACCTCCACCCTGGCGAAATAATGATGCTCGCCAGACTCCTCACAATTATGTTGAGGGGTCATATCCTTCAAATAGCAATTATAACTATTTCCCCGCCAACATTGGGAACAGATACCTTCCCCTTGATGATAATGCCGGGGGGAGCTCCTCTGGACCTAATGAGGGTCGTCTCTATTCTCAACCCCCCTTTGGCCAACAAGGGGAAAACCGATTTGGTCGGGATTTTCAGTTGGCCAGCAGGGGGAGACACAAGAGAAACGGAGACGCAAGAGAGGGAGCAGAGGGGGGAGGAACCTTCACCCCAAAAAGAAGGAGGACATAGATACAAACGGCATCATAAACCTTAGTACTAAGGAACTCTCCAGGGAGGAACTAATCACTTTAAATAAAGGCCTTAAGTTTGCCCCACCCCGAAACTTGAATAAATTCCAGACCTTCATAGATCTTCAGAAATATACTCGAAAACTCAACATCAAAAGGTATATTTTATCAAACCCCACTAGACAATCCATCAGGGAAGAAAGTGTCATTGCACATTCAGGCATGTCCAATGCCTCACTCTTTAATCCTCCGGGCAATTCGGCACCAAACATCAGTGTATTCCGTGACCTGGTGATTAAAGATCTAAACAATCTAAGAACCAAATGGGTGCAACCCCAATTAGATATCAAGGTGGGAATGGAAACACTTTGCCAAAGAAAGGATATAGTGGTACGACCGGCCGACAAGGGGGGAGCCATTGTTATTCAAGACAAGGACTCCTATTCGGGAGAGATGTTGAGAATCCTTTCGGATACCAACACCTACTCCCCTTTAATTGGTGACCCCACAGTCCCATATAAGCGAGAGCTAAAACTCTTGGTTGAAAAGGGCCATAATCTAGGTATTCTAAACAAAAAAGAAAAAGAACATCTAGTTCCCCTTGCCCCCAGGCTGCCGGTTATGTATATTCTGCCTAAAATTCACAAAACTTTGGATAACCCACCTGGCAGACCCATCATCAGTGGTATAGATTCTATTACTTCGCGTATTGGCAAGTACATAGACCACTACTTGCAACCACTGGTGGTGGGTACTCCGTCATATCTTAGGGACACCAAACATGTCCTTAACTTGTTGGATGGGATAGAGTGGAAGTCGACATATATGCTAATCACTGCCGATGTCGCTTCGCTCTATACAGCTATATCCCATAAGTTGGGTCATGAAGCCGTAAGACACTTCCTCTATCGGGACTCGAGTATCTCCATCACGCAGTCTAACTTCGTGATGGAGCTACTCGACTTCTCGATGGGGCACAATCATTTCTGGTATGGTGGCAAGCATTATCTGCAGATTAAGGGAGTGGCCATGGGGGCGAAGTTCGCCCCAAGTATGGCCAATCTCTTCATGGCCAAATGGGAAGAGGAGGTGGTTTTGCAGGATAGGTCCCCCCATTTAGTTCTATGGAGGCGTTTCATCGACGACATTTTGTGCATCTGGGATGGTGATGCTGAGTCGGTAACCACTTTCTTGTCTTTTCTTAATAACAATGACAGGGGTATTGTACTCAGTCACGAAAGCAGTCCCACTCAGATACACTTCTTGGACCTAAATATCAACATCGTAGATGGAAGGATTACCACCTCTACCTTCTTTAAATCTACTGACAGAAATGGGTATATCCCTTTAGACTCATGTCATCACAAATCCTGGCTCTCAGCGGTCCCTAAGGGACAATTCCTACGTTTGAGACGGAATTGTTCAAACATTGAGGAGTTTCATAAAGAGGCTTTGGTTCTAAAATCCAGGTTTTTAAATAAGGGCTACAATGGTGATGTTATTGATTGTTTGATTACTGAGGTGGGATTGAGAGACCGTCAAGATCTCTTGCAAGATAGACCCCCACAGGTTGAAAATCGTGAGGATTTTGGCTTAGCCTTCCTTACGACATATTCCAGCCAGCACTGGGCCATCAAGCGAATTATAAAAAGGCATTGGCCGGTGCTAAAAAATGATCGTCTTCTAGGGCCCCTACTGTCGGAGAACCCACGGGTATTATTCAGAGGTTCATCTAATCTTAGACACTCCATCGCCCCCAATGTACCTGACCCCCCGACCCGCCCCGTATTTTTTGGGGACCTCAGGGGTTTTTTCCCTTGTCGGAAATGTAAGGTATGTGGGATCAATACCTTAAGGGATAGGCGACTCACGGAATTCACATCTATAGGAACTGGAGTCACATACCCCATTAAGTCCTTCATTACCTGCACCACAAAATGTGTGATATACCTTCTGAGGTGTCCTTGTGGGTTGGAATATGTGGGCCGAACGACTCGAAAGTTACACATCAGATTGGGAGAACATATTGCCAATATATGTAGGGGTTTTGATAAACACAATGTTTCTAAACATTATGACCTTGTGCATAACCGAGACCCTAGAGGGACAACTTTCATTGCTTTGGAAAAATATATCCCCCATTGGCGAGGGAGCAATGGCAAGAGGGTGATCTCCCGCTCCGAGACCAATTGGATATACAGGTTGGGGTGCCATATTCCGAATGGCCTCAATGTTGAGTGGGACATCAACTGTTTTATCAATAACAGTTGATGTCCCCCTCATCACTTTTCCCTTATCCCATCTACTGTGAGCTTTTGTCTTTTTCACATGGACCTTAGGGGACATGTTTTAATTCTTATTCGCGGTGACAAATTATTGTTCATTTTAAACATGCCAACACCCCACCAGTTCATCTCTCTTAAAAGGACGGGTGACGAGATGATAGTGGGTTGATATGTATTCCTAATATCTTACCCCCTATCCACCTAACAGCTTCTCATCTTCTGATTTGAACACTGTAAGGGATTGAGCATCTACTGCTTAATATTAGAGCTATTAAAATGCCCAAGAGGCCGTATGGGTAGCAGTAATGTGCAGATGTTTTTTTCTGCTCATCCCTGAAGGGTATTTTTAATTTTTAACTTTTAATTTCTAATTTTACTGTACCTAAGTTTACAAACTTAATTCTCCGGACTTTCTCTCTTTTTTAAACAAAACATTTATGAAAGTATTGCTTCAATTGGAATACATGTAACTTCTTAATTGTTATATTTTTATATTCATTTGCATATATATGTTTAGCCTATGCATGTCATATTCAGTAGCCTTTAGTAAACATTGAGGTACTGTCATTGTTCCACCACAAGATGGCTCTAATTTAACCAGATAAATCTGGAGGCCGTCTAGTGGTCTACATATGTGTCAATCTCCACCGCTGGGGGAGTATCAGGCCCCCGCCGGCGAGTACTTCCTGTTATTGTTTGCTCCCTTGTGTCTATGGCAACCGCCAATAGCGCAGCGTTTTGACGAACGCTGACTGCTATATAAGGCGCGTGCGCTTGCGTTCGTACGTACCCCTGATGACGTCAGTTGTGACGAAACGCCGTAGGGTTCGTTACGTACGATCGTACTGCGCATGCGCGAGTATTGTCCCATAGACCGAACGGAGCCGCCATTACCTTGCAAGGTTTTTTCGATCTTTTGTTATGCTATTGTGGCTAATTCAATAAACCCACTGGAAACGTCTACACTATTCGAGTCCCCTTTTGTTTTCCATCTATATCATCCACTTGATCCATCCGGTCGTTATACTGCCAGTGACGTATGAGGATTTTCGGTGAACAGCCATCATTCGGGAGGAGAACCGTTGCCGTCGGATATCGATTCGGACGTGGGATATCCCCAACAGCACCAAGGCTGTTCATCTTAAGCTCAGTTTGACCCCCTGAATAAGGGCGGTCGCTGGCTTTCTGGTAAGCCTCCCCCCCCTTCTGTTTTATCTTTGTGGTGATGGGCTGCACTACTATCAACGTCTACATTTTTGATTGATTTCACAGGAACTCTTATGAATTCATTTGTTCATTTTTTAATCACTTTGGATTTTTTGAATTTTTGTATTCACATATGAACTTTGTTTGAGTATTCATTTATTCACTTCCCCCATCTGGGGTTTTTTTTCATTGATTGAGTATGAACTTTGTTTGAACATTTATTTCACTAATTATTTTGGGTTATTCACATTAACCGATTATGCATTTTGTTTGAATTATTATTATTTTCACCAATCAATTTGGGTCACGTTAACTGGTAATTTACAGTTTTTTCACTATCCAGCGCTGCATTTTCTGTTTACATATATCTTGTTTGTGCCCTATACCGGGGTTATTAATGTCCAGCTGCAGGATTTACCTTCACGGTTTTTCGGTTTAATTTCCTCATCAACACAATTTTCTGCCAATAAGTTTTCCTTTTTCACCTAGCGCAAATTCTTTCTTTATATCTATTTCTTGTTTTTGATGACAAGGATCTGTCCTGCTCTACTACTAATCTAGAGTTGAGGTCTAAAATTTTATTAACTATTATCTATGAAACAGTTGACATCCGTGTCTATGTTGAGGCCATGAGGGGCATAACAGCGAACCCTATGGATCCAGGACATCTCCAGCTTGGATAATTCCCTTACTAAAGAACTCCCCCTCCAATGGGCGCTGTATTTGTCTATGCCCAAAAATAAAGTATTAGCTGGGTTTCGGTCATGATGGATGGCATAGTGCTTGGAGACAGAATGAAATCTGAAACTGTTCTTAATGTTAGTGATATGTTCTCCTATCCTCACTTGCATAGAGCGTTTTGTTCTTCCGATATATTGATATCCACAAGGGCACTGAAGCAAGTATACTACGCCGGTTGAACTACAGGTGACAAAAGGTTTGATTTTGTGAACCACAGATGTACTGGTAGAGACAAAAGTCTCAGTTTTCCTCAATTTGCTTTTATTGAGTGTACAGAGCTGACACTTGCGGCATTGGTGGTAGCCGGTGATATTCTGAAAAAAAGAAACCTTCTTGACAGGAGGGTTGATTGCATTGGGAGCAATCTTGTCACGAAGACAGGGTGCTCCCTTAAATATTAGTTCAGGTTGTGGAGGTAGGAATGTCTTAATGATATTATCATTCCCCAATAGATGCCAATGTTTACGCAAGATCTTTTTGAGGACATAATGTTGGGTTGAGAACGTCGTGATAAGAGGTAGAGAAGGTCTCTTACTGGCCTTTTTAGGGCCATCAACCAACAACTGTGATCTATCCAGCCCTGCCACTTCTTCTAATGTTTTATCAAGTAGCACCTGATCATACCCTTTGTCAAGGAGTCTATTCTTGAGTACACCTGCTTGGACTTTATAATCCTCAATACTGGTACAGTTTCGCCTCATCCTCAGGAATTGGCTCTTAGGAATTGAGACGAGCCAAGAGTCAAGATGACAACTCCCCTGAGGGATATAAGCGTTACGGTCAGTTTTCTTAAAGAAGGAGGTGGTGGTAAAACCACCACCCTCCTTCTTAATTGTAATGTCCAGAAAATTAATCTGGACACTACTAACTTCATGCACAAACTTAATCCCTCTTGAGTTATTATTAAGATTCGAGAAGAAGTCATTGAGCTCAGAGACTGACCCATCCCATAGGAGGAGGACGTCATCAATGTACCTCGCCCAAAACCGAAGTGATGGGTTACGGTCCCGATAGATGACGTCCTCCTCCCACTTGGCCATAAACAAATTTGCCAGGCTAGGGGCATATTTTGCTCCCATAAAATGGGTAAAGAAGATAATCTCGCGCTTACACAAAGAGTAAAGCTAATCTAATGCAGCGCACACTGGGGGCAATGTCTGAACCCAGAGGTAAAAGAAGAAAGAGGGGGAGTAGTGGCGCGCAGGGAGTTAAATTAAACTAAACTGAGAGCAGGTGAGAGGAGTGATATTTAAATGACCAAAACGGTGGTGAATAAAATAGTAGAAATAAATTCACATAAAAGTGTACCAAGACTTGTGAAGATGTATCACATATTGGTAAAATGCATCAAAACATAATAAATAACACAGTAAAATTAATAAAATAGTGGATGGTGACTGTGATATAAAATCAACGTGAATCTTCAAAATAAAATCCAAAGAAATGTGAACAATAAAGGTGGTTGAAAAAAACGCAGTAAGGCGATAAAATGCAGTAACCAATAATGGATAATGCTAAAAGAATAAATATAAGACCATATCTTTAAAGTGACTGGTGTGAATAATAGAAATATAAAAAGGAGTGAGAAAAAATATATATATTATTAAAATATATAGATTCAAAATAAGTCGCAAGCTAAAATCGCATCACAGTAAAATAAATAAAGTCCATAAAAAAGAATGATGGGTGCAGGTAACAGTACGTTCCCAAAGTGAAGTGCAAGAAAAATATTTTTCCGTTGAATATGTGATGGTTTTGACTGTGACTATGTCGTGCGATTTCTAGCAACGCTCTGTGATCCTGGTGGGGGTGGTACAGTTGGCCCCTTACCTTACAGCTGTAAGGTTACAGCATGGGTTAAATGGGTCTTTGGGGTCCCTGGTGACCTTCCTCCTTTGGGAGCTCCAATCTGTATCCCAGTTCTTAGCTTAAGTTGCATCCAATTGGTCGGGGGGGGGGGGGGGCTCACATCAGTAAAAATAAGAGGAAGGAAGCAGCCTCATAGTGTAGTATATTAAAAGATATTTTATTCAAGTAAAAAACACAATATTGCATATAAAAGCAGGGGGGGTACTCACATTTTATAATGAGTCAAACAATATGGTACAAACGAGCGGCGAGCTCGGTATTGCGTCACTTCCGGTGCGTCAACTAAGCTCAAGTCCCGACGCGTGTTCGTCACCGATCACGTGACTTCTTCAGGGGTGCCTAGTGTCTATGGAAGTGTCTGATTTATAGGCCGTTCAATTAAGCTTATGCGGCCATTTTCTTGTGGCCCGATCGCCGGAAATGGTCATATTGGCGCCGCCGGAAGTCGTCCGGCGGCCATTTTGGGATTCGAGAAACCAGCGCTGATAGGCTGGAGCCGTCTAGTGTCAGCAAAGGATGTAAACAAACTAATGCTAGACACAGGGCGGCTATGTGATTGGACAATGCTCGGTTTGTCAAACACTAAAGTGATGTTTAAAGGGCAGATATGATATGGATATAGAAGGGGCTTTAATAATAGCAAAAACACGTCATAGAGACGATGATAAAACACGGGGCCAGCTAAAATTGTATTTACAAACATGGTCACAGAAGTTAATAAAATGCTGATAAGCATATGTGGAGGTAGAACGTCGGTATAACTATAGTGATTAAAACGAAAAAAATACCGGAAATGACGTTACACATAAATATGATTAAGAAATGCATATATAACAATCCAAGAGTGTAAAAAGAGGAATATTAATATAATAAAGTGAATAAAATAGACGAGAGCAACCGGATAAGAGGTAAAAGGGGGTATGGACTTAAAAGTGAGGTAAAATAGATATAAGGCAGTCCATATATAGTAAAATAATCACGGGTGTAGAAATGGAGATAATAAAGCTATGTGTTATTAAAAACAATAAAAGAGAGTATATTTTAAGAGCTAAAATATATAAAAGAGTGGATAATAAAACCAATAACATTATATAGAAGTGGTGTGTGATTGGAATTGATAAGGGAAGGAGATGGTACTAAAAATCACTAAGGAAACAGTTCAGGTCAAATTCGATGTTTAAGCCATATGGCGTTAAAGTATTGAGGGTAAAAATCCACTTCGATTCCATCTGGCTTATAGTTCTGACCTTGTGGCCTCCTCTCCAATGTTTAACATAGGGTTCAATCCCCCAGAATTTCAGATGTGTCGGGTCCTTTTTATGGTGTATGGCAAAATGCCTAGATACGTTATGTTTATCGGAACCCTTTATGATGTTTTTAACATGTTCCTTAATTCTGACTCTGAGTGGTCGTTTTGTGCGGCCAACATACTGCAGGCCGCAGCTACATTCTAAAGCGTAGACAGCTCCTATTGTGTTACAGCAGATAAATTCGTTAATCGTATAGGTGTTGCCAGTATTGGTTGATGTAAAGTCCTTCTTTCTTTCATTTGGTTTCTTGGTCCTGGTGCAAGCAAAACATCTTTTACAGGGGTAGAAGCCTTTGCCTGTGAAAAAGGTTAGGCCTCTGCTAGGTGGATCTGGGATGTTTTTGACTATTTTATCCCTAAGTGTGGGTGCTCTCCTGTAAACAAATTTGGGAATAGTGGGTAGAATTTCTTTTAGGCGTGCATCAGCTTGTAGGATGTTCCAGTTTCTTTTGATGATTTTTTCGATTTCTTTGTGTTGTACACTGTAATCCAGCACTATCGGTATAGTGTCTTGTTTGTTTATTCCTTTTGGTTTATCCTTTATAAGATCAATTCGGTTCATTTTGTTCACTTCTGCTATATTTTTACTGATCATTTCATCGCAGTAGCCCTTTTCAATGAATCTGAGTTTCATATTATTGGCTTGATTCTGGAATTGCTCTTTTTGTGTGCAGTTGCGTCGTAAACGCATGAGTTGGCCCTTAGGGATATTAAAAATCCAATTTTTGTGATGGCAAGTGTCTATGGGTAGATAACTGTTGCGATCAACATCTTTAAAGTGTGTTTTAGATCGCAGTTGGCCATTTTCCTGTTCAATGTCTAGATCAAGGAAGGTGATTTTTTTATCGCTAATGTCCCATGAGAGTATTATATTTCTATCGTTCTTATTCAATTTCTCTAGAAAATCGGTTAGTTTATTCTGATCGCCTTTCCATAGTATGAATATATCATCAATGTACCTCCTATAGATGTGTAACTCTTCGGGTCTATTATTGAATATTTCTTCATCTTCCCATCTTGCCATAAATAATCCTGCTACACTAGGGGCAAATTTTGCCCCCATAGCAACTCCTGTCCTTTGATGATAATAGTTCTTGTTAAACCAAAAATAGCTGTTTTTTAAACAAAAATCAAGACTTTTCACTAAAAATTTTCGTTGAACACACGGTAATTTAGTGTGTTTCCTTAATCCCCATTTGATTGCTTCACAGGCTTGGTGGTGCAGAATAATAGTGTATAAGGAGGAAACATCAGCTGTAGCTAGCCACCAGGGTCCATCATTTGTTGGTATTGCATCCAGGATTTGTAGAATCTGTTTTGTGTCTCGGAGGTAAGCTGTTGTATTTTGTACCGCTGGTTGGAGAAAGTGGTCGATGTATTCTCCCATTCTGGCTGTTAGGGAGTTAATCCCATTTACAATAGGTCTTGAAGGTGGATTCACTTTATCCTTATGAATTTTTGGAAGTATATAAATAATGGGAGTCCTACATGATTCAGGTGTCAGGTATTTTGCTTCTTTTTTGTTGAGAATATCCTTTTTTAAGCCTAAATGGACGATTTGTTCCAATGCCTTTCTGCATTTGAATACGGGATTGCCTAAAAGGCGTGTATAGGTCTCTTCATCTTGTAGGAGAGTATTTACACTTTTATTATATTGTTCCTTGGTGAGAACCACAATGCCTCCTCCCTTGTCCGCTGGTCGTATAACCAAGTCTTTCCTTTTGGTTAGTTTGCGAATCCCACTCTTAATATGTTTGGGTTCTTGGCAATTCTTAATCTTCAAGTTCTTTAATTCATCTAAAACCACTCTTTTAAAAACTTCAATGTGTCTGTTGTCTTTTATTATAGGGTTAAAAACAGATTTGTTTCTTAGGGTGCTGTGTAGGATTTCTTGTTCGTGTTGTATACTTCTCAGTTTGCATGGATTACTTAAAATGTATTTTTTAATATTCAGCTTTCTTATGTATTTTTGGACTCCTATGTATGTCTGAAATTTGTCCAAATTCTTTACTGGGGCATATTTGAGTCCTTTATCTAACACTCCAATTTCTTCATGTGATAATTCTTGTCCACTGAGATTAAAGATTCCTTCGCCTTTCACTCTCTTTTTCTTTTTAACTCTCTTCCCTCCTCTGCAGCCTCTCGTCTTTCTGGTGTTCGTCTTGGGTGTCTCGTGTCTTCGTTCCTCCTTGGTTGGTTGTTTTCCCGTCCTCTCTCTAAAAAAGACCTCTCGTAATCCATATCAGATTGTCGATGTCTGTCTGTTCTATCTTCATTAGCTCTTCGATCTAGGGGTGCATAATAGTTATGGGTGGGGATCGGACTTCTTTCATATGTTCGGTATGTATCTGGTGGTGGATATTGTTGTTGCCCTCCATCTTTTCTTTCCCATTGTCTATCAGGACTGCGTCTTCTTGGAGCCTGGTTATCATATTGTCGTTCTCTATTATCATATCCTTGATCTCTATTGTCTCTTTGGTTATATTGGTATTGTCTATTGTCCCTTTGGTCTTGTTGTCTTGGTCCATTATTGTGCCCGTTGTTCCTCTTATTGTTTTTCCAAAATGGCTTCTTCCATCCGTTTTGTGGTGTTCTATTTTGATTGTATGGTCTTCTATCGTTGCCATATGGTGGTCTTCCCTCATTTCTATGTGGTGTATATTGATTGTGGTTGGTTGGTCGTTCATCATATCTCTGAGTATCATATCTCCCTTGGTCATGGAAATCTTGAGGTCTATTGTATGTATCTTGTCTTATTTCTGTATTGTTATGTTCCGGCTGTACTCTCACTGTTTTTTCCGGGGTGGAGTAAGATGAGATCGGGTCTAGGTTTCCTAGTTGGCTCTGCCATTTAAAAACTTTATCATTTTTAAAATCGTTGATATCTCGATTGTACTTTTTACTTTTTCTTTGTTGTACCTCCCTGTCTTTTTTTGTCAAATCTCTATTGAGTTGGGCAGTAAGGGCTGTAAACTCTGCTGTATCTTTATAGGCTTCTAGTTCCTCTTTTACTTCAGTTATAATTTCATCTATTACTTTTTGTTTTTTCCTCTTCCTTTCAAGAAGGAACATAAGTAGTTCTAGCCCCTTTCCATTGAAGAATTTAAACCAATCATCTATTGATTCTTGGTCTGTCAGGCCATCATTGGGGATAATGTCCCATCTGAGTCTTCTGGGGACAATACTATCCTTGAGATATTGCTCAAAAGTGGTGATATCCCACCAGAGACTTACTTTCTTTTCCATATTGTGGCCTAGCTTACGCATCAGGCTCTCTAGATCACTCACTTTGTTGGTGGGTGCTGTAGTGTTAAACACTTCCTCTAAATTCACCTGTCTTTTTTCTAAAAACGAGAAGACATCCATGGTAGCAGCAAGATTGGGTTTGAATAGGTGTGAGTAAAATGGGTAAAGAAGATAATCTCGCGCTTACACAAAGAGTAAAGCTAATCTAATGCAGCGCACACTGGGGGCAATGTCTGAACCCAGAGGTAAAAGAAGAAAGAGGGGGAGTAGTGGCGCGCAGGGAGTTAAATTAAACTAAACTGAGAGCAGGTGAGAGGAGTGATATTTAAATGACCAAAACGGTGGTGAATAAAATAGTAGAAATAAATTCACATAAAAGTGTACCAAGACTTGTGAAGATGTATCACATATTGGTAAAATGCATCAAAACATAATAAATAACACAGTAAAATTAATAAAATAGTGGATGGTGACTGTGATATAAAATCAACGTGAATCTTCAAAATAAAATCCAAAGAAATGTGAACAATAAAGGTGGTTGAAAAAAACCGCAGTAAGGCGATAAAATGCAGTAACCAATAATGGATAATGCTAAAAGAATAAATATAAGACCATATCTTTAAAGTGACTGGTGTGAATAATAGAAATATAAAAAGGAGTGAGAAAAAATATATATATTATTAAAATATATAGATTCAAAATAAGTCGCAAGCTAAAATCGCATCACAGTAAAATAAATAAAGTCCATAAAAAAGAATGATGGGTGCAGGTAACAGTACGTTCCCAAAGTGAAGTGCAAGAAAAATATTTTTCCGTTGAATATGTGATGGTTTTGACTGTGACTATGTCGTGCGATTTCTAGCAACGCTCTGTGATCCTGGTGGGGGTGGTACAGTTGGCCCCTTACCTTACAGCTGTAAGGTTACAGCATGGGTTAAATGGGTCTTTGGGGTCCCTGGTGACCTTCCTCCTTTGGGAGCTCCAATCTGTATCCCAGTTCTTAGCTTAAGTTGCATCCAATTGGTCGGGGGGGGGGGGCTCACATCAGTAAAAATAAGAGGAAGGAAGCAGCCTCATAGTGTAGTATATTAAAAGATATTTTATTCAAGTAAAAAACACAATATTGCATATAAAAGCAGGGGGGGGTACTCACATTTTATAATGAGTCAAACAATATGGTACAAACGAGCGGCGAGCTCGGTATTGCGTCACTTCCGGTGCGTCAACTAAGCTCAAGTCCCGACGCGTGTTCGTCACCGATCACGTGACTTCTTCAGGGGTGCCTAGTGTCTATGGAAGTGTCTGATTTATAGGCCATTCAATTAAGCTTAAGCGGCCATTTTCTTGTGGCCCGATCGCCGGAAATGGTCATATTGGCGCCGCCGGAAGTCGTCCGGCGGCCATTTTGGGATTCTAGAAACCAGCGCTGATAGGCTGGAGCCGTCTAGTGTCAGCAAAGGATGTAAACAAACTAATGCTAGACACAGGGCGGCTATGTGATTGGACAATGCTCGGTTTGTCAAACACTAAAGTGATGTTTAAAGGGCAGATATGATATGGATATAGAAGGGGCTTTAATAATAGCAAAAACACGTCATAGAGACGATGATAAAACACGGGGCCAGCTAAAATTGTATTTACAAACATGGTCACAGAAGTTAATAAAATGCTGATAAGCATATGTGGAGGTAGAACGTCGGTATAACTATAGTGATTAAAACGAAAAAAATACCGGAAATGACGTTACACATAAATATGATTAAGAAATGCATATATAACAATCCAAGAGTGTAAAAAGAGGAATATTAATATAATAAAGTGAATAAAATAGACGAGAGCAACCGGATAAGAGGTAAAAGGGGGTATGGACTTAAAAGTGAGGTAAAATAGATATAAGGCAGTCCATATATAGTAAAATAATCACGGGTGTAGAAATGGAGATAATAAAGCTATGTGTTATTAAAAACAATAAAAGAGAGTATATTTTAAGAGCTAAAATATATAAAAGAGTGGATAATAAAACCAATAACATTATATAGAAGTGGTGTGTGATTGGAATTGATAAGGGAAGGAGATGGTACTAAAAATCACTAAGGAAACAGTTCAGGTCAAATTCGATGTTTAAGCCATATGGCGTTAAAGTATTGAGGGTAAAAATCCACTTCGATTCCATCTGGCTTATAGTTCTGACCTTGTGGCCTCCTCTCCAATGTTTAACATAGGGTTCAATCCCCCAGAATTTCAGATGTGTCGGGTCCTTTTTATGGTGTATGGCAAAATGCCTAGATACGTTATGTTTATCGGAACCCTTTATGATGTTTTTAACATGTTCCTTAATTCTGACTCTGAGTGGTCGTTTTGTGCGGCCAACATACTGCAGGCCGCAGCTACATTCTAAAGCGTAGACAGCTCCTATTGTGTTACAGCAGATAAATTCGTTAATCGTATAGGTGTTGCCAGTATTGGTTGATGTAAAGTCCTTCTTTCTTTCATTTGGTTTCTTGGTCCTGGTGCAAGCAAAACATCTTTTACAGGGGTAGAAGCCTTTGCCTGTGAAAAAGGTTAGGCCGCTATTTTGCTCCCATAGCCACTCCTCGGAGCTGCCGGAAATAGCATTGGTCAAACCAAAAATAATTATGATTCGCCGCATATTCCAGCAGCTCCATGATGAAGGATTGTTGTTGTGCAGGGAGGGTAGAAAAGGCATTCAAATAATATTTGACGGCAGCGATCCCCAAGTCGTGTGGTATGACTGTATAAAGTGACGTCACGTCTGCAGTCACCAGTAGGGTCTGAGTGTTGGGTTTCAGATCAGATAACATATTGATCACATGCTTGGTATCCCTAACGTATGAAGGCATGTCTTTTACCAGAGGTTGTAAAAAATAGTCGATATACTTCCCCACCCGGGACGTGATGGAATCTATACCACTCACTATCGGGCGTCCCGGGGGGGAAGTAAGACTCTTGTGTATTTTCGGCAAAATATATAGTACCGGTGTTCGTGGGGCTTTAGGAACCAAAAATAATTTCTCTTTTTCGTTCAAGATACTAAGTTGAGAGCCCTTTTCCACCAGTAGTTGCAAGGTCTTTTTGTATTTGAAAATGGGATTACCAGTGAGCCTCTCATAAGTGGCCTCATCATTGACTATATTATACATCTCCCGGATATACTGGGCACGATCTAATATGACGATACCCCCACCCTTGTCCGCGGGGCGGATCACAAGGTCCTTGTTGTTACACAACCTATCAAGGCCTTCTTCTGATGTTTTGTCCATTCTCTGGTTCGAGATTTTAATTGAATCCAGGTCTCTAAAGACCACATCCCTGAAGACCTTCAAGGAAGGTGCTAGTACTCCAGGGGGGTTAAAAGTAGATGAATTAGCTAGTCCCGAATGTTGATAGCCATATTGATTTGCTACATTCTGTAAGGAGGGACGATTAGCAAAATGCCGTTTAATGTTAATTCTACGGACATACTTGTGTATGTCCATATACGTTTGGAATTTGTTTAATTTGTTAGGAGGTGCGAATTTGAGACCCTTACTTAAAAGGGCCTTCTCGGAATCACTAAGGGTCTGGGAACTTAAATTGAAGATGCCACCATCGTTCAGCTCCTTGTTTTTTTTAGAGTGTGACCTCCTCCCCCCTCTGCTTCCTCTTTGTTTTCTACTTGGCGTTTTACCCCTTGATTGGGCCTGGGAAAACCCCAATGTTGTACCTGGTTTCCATCGGGGTTGCTATCAAAATGGCTACCCGATGGTACAGGTAATTTTCTGGACATTACAATTAAGAAGGAGGGTGGTGGTTTTACCACCACCTCCTTCTTTAAGAAAACTGACCGTAACGCTTATATCCCTCAGGGGAGTTGTCATCTTGACTCTTGGCTCGGCTCAATTCCTAAGAGCCAATTCCTGAGGATGAGGCGAAACTGTACCAGTATTGAGGATTATAAAGTCCAAGCAGGTGTACTCAAGAATAGACTCCTTGACAAAGGGTATGATCAGGTGCTACTTGATAAAACATTAGAAGAAGTGGCAGGGCTGGATAGATCACAGTTGTTGGTTGATGGCCCTAAAAAGGCCAGTAAGAGACCTTCTCTACCTCTTATCACGACGTTCTCAACCCAACATTATGTCCTCAAAAAGATCTTGCGTAAACATTGGCATCTATTGGGGAATGATAATATCATTAAGACATTCCTACCTCCACAACCTGAACTAATATTTAAGGGAGCACCCTGCCTTCGTGACAAGATTGCTCCCAATGCAATCAACCCTCCTGTCAAGAAGGTTTCTTTTTTTCAAAATATCAATGGCTACCACCAATGCCGCAAGTGTCAGCTCTGTACACTCAATAAAAGCAAATTGAGGAAAACTGAGACTTTTGTCTCTACCAGTACATCTGTGGTTCACAAAATCAAACCTTTTGTCACCTGTAGTTCAACCGGCGTAGTATACTTGCTTCAGTGCCCTTGTGGATATCAATATATCGGAAGAACAAAATGCTCTATGCAAGTGAGGATAGGAGAACATATCACTAACATTAAGAACGGTTTCAGATTTCATTCTGTCTCCAAGCACTATGCCATCCATCATGACCGAAACCCAGCTAATACTTTATTTTTGGGCATAGACAAATACAGCGCCCATTGGAGGGGGAGTTCTTTAGTAAGGGAATTATCCAAGCTGGAGATGTCCTGGATCCATAGGGTTCGCTGTTATGCCCCTCATGGCCTCAACATAGACACGGATGTCAACTGTTTCATAGATAATAGTTAATAAAATTTTAGACCTCAACTCTAGATTAGTAGTAGAGCAGGACAGATCCTTGTCATCGTTGGGAGTTGTAACCCCAAATCAGTTTTATGCACTATTTCTAGAGACAAGAGCTACCCTTTCTCCCTTTTTTTATATTTCAATTTTATATTCTAAAGGAGAACAGATCCTTGGGTATTTCTAGAATAGATCCGATTTTAGTTCTCTGTTTTACAGTAGAGTTCAGATAATGCATTATTTACATTTTTTGCCTTATATAATTGATCATGTCATAATGAACTATGTAGGCCACAATTGATCATATCATTGTGAACTACATAGGCCTATTTATGCATGTGTTTTGTGCTCAGGAGTGATATACCAATGAGACTGGGTTTCTCTATGTCTACACTTATGTGGTATTATTTTTCCTCAGTTAAAAATATGTTTTGTTTTATTGTAAACCAACTCTGAGTCCCTGGCACCCATTTGTGTTCACATTGTTAGCCTACATTTGGCTAGATTAGCAGCTACCCTAATTAGACCAACTTCAATCCACTTTGTCCTCTAACAGTGTTGTTATAATTCTTTATAAAAAAATGTTTTTTCCTCTTTTGCTGATTACTCAGTTTTTTGATTCCTTTTTATAATTTTTTATTATACCATCTATGAGGTATGCTCAATGATTAAGTGGGTTGACAAACTTATTACATAATCATAACCCAGGTACTGTAATTTAAGTTTGATGTTCTGGCCAATTAATGAGGAGAAAGGTCTTCCCACTGTTATCTATGTTTAATTTTAAAAATATGATGATGGCAACATCCGCTTCCACCGTGACTTTAATTGATCTCTGGGTATATGGCAGGACCTGGCTCTGCCCCGTTGCTGCTTGGCTGGTTTGCGGAGAATCGGCTGAGTTGCGCTGGCGCGGCGAATTCAGAGTGTTGTCTAACCCCTTTTGCGAGTTGCGGTGTTTTTTCCTTATACATTCTCGATAGTTTACCGTTTTTTTTTAACTTATTGCTGCCTCTGAGCTAGCATACGTTTTTAAGTTAGAAAAGAAATGGGGTTTGGTCAATATGTTTTAGCAAATAAATTGGGAGAGTTAGAGAGTGTGTGCCACATCCGATAAAAAATGGAAGAACAATAAAGGGTTTTCCCCTAGGTTGAGGACTTTCATTTGGCACTACTACACTTTCCCATAGAAAAAAAGTACAAAAATGTATTAATATCAAAAATTTATTTATAAATCATAATAAATAAAAAATGAAAACAGTAGGAAAGTTTTGACATATTCACAAAAATAAAAATAGAAATTGCATCAATTGAATAAGTAGTTGACTATATGACATTGCACCAGACGCGTTTCGGAGATCCTCCTTTTTCAGTGGTCGCGGTGTCGAAAATATAGTTTAGTTCTAAATACAAGAAATATATACAAGATTATAGCATAATAGGGTACATTATGGAGAAAACGCCTATGAGGAAATTGTACAACGAAACAGTATTCCAAAAGGATATGTTCAGAGAGTCTAAAACAGACAATTAGTGATGTATATTTAAACATATTGGTATACAAGTATTAGTAGGAAATGATGTTATACAACTTACATGTGTATTGATGTGTTGGTGGAGTAGATGTTTCATCTGGATTTAAAAACAATGCATGGCAGTGGCGCAGCTAAAGATGTTGGATCAGGGCTAGGTATTTTGGTATCCAAGAACTTTTACCTCCCGTAAGTTGTTATCATTCAAAAGGTGAGAGGTCACTAGACCGGAAGGAGAAAGAAATATCGGAGAGCCCAGGGGTTATATAGGGCTTTAATTAGAGACCATAACACGCCGTTTAAAGAGAGACGGAACACATGGAAAAATGTGGGGCTGCTGAGGTCGACAATTAGTCTCGAAGTTCTCTATGAAAGAAAGAAAGAGTTTCAATACAATAAAACGAATTTATTTATATTTGAAGTTTTGTTTGTAACAAATTTTATTTTCACCGTGAAAGTTTTATAAAAATAATAATAACTCACGTCTACGGGATATGTTGTCTGTATGGTAGCCTGAGAATACAGCCTGTGTATAGCTCACCTCTCAAATACAGTGGTGTCGTCTGCAAGGGGAGGAGGCCATAATAAAATATACATATATATCTTCAAAAAGTGCCATTTATTATATAGGGCACATTGGATATTATATTCGAATTTTAGTATTAGGCCAACCAGGTATGACTTGGAACAAATAGGTGAATGGATGTTTTCCACTGTATTGGTCCAGTGTTCATTTATAACAAGTAACACTGAATGGAATTTGTATAATTTTTAAATTAACAAGTCAATGGCTGTATATAGGTGCCAAAAGAAAAACGGTCAGGGCGTTCAATAGAATTGGAGTCTATAAAGATTGCCAAACTAGAGTCTGCATATAAATGCGAGGTGCCAGACAGCAATTAAATTCAAAGTACACAGAGGTATGAGGATAAATATGAAGATTGCATATGGTCTACCCATGAGACCAATGTTTTGCAAATATTTTAAGGCAAATATGAAGGAATGGTCAGAAAGTACTGTTCGCAAAGCAGTGCATACCTTATAAAACGAGGGAGGTGGACTCATCACAAGCTCAGCTGTCAGAAGTTGTTTGCAAACTGACAGGAAAGTTGTGCGGGTTTATATATGTGTACACCCCCAATCAGCTGTCACAAGGATCAGCTGGCTGCAGGGGGTGGGAGGATTGGAGACACGTCGGCCCCCCGAGCGGTGTGCGCGCGGCCACCCACAGGCGCGGTCAGAGCGATCGCGTCACATGGTGCGGCCCCACCCACTCCTCCCGCCGGCACGTAAGGCCTCACAGCCTGGATGCGCATGCCCAAACGGGGGAGCAAGATGGCGATATCGCTCCTCCCATGGGTCGCGCGCAGCCGAAGCTATTGAAGCCCAATAGGGGGTGGAGAGCGTGGGATCGCTCTCCCGCCCCAAAATGCCGCACCGCCCAGAAAAGGCGTGCGGCTTACGTGCCGGGCTGACCCACACATCCAATCATCTGTCTCAAAGGGAAAAGCGGCAAGGTCTCAACAAATGATTATATCCATGTAGCCATCATATTCAAAGTGTAAGAACGGCCTCCTAAGGACAGAAAAAATCCGTATCTCTAAAGAAAGGGGAATATGGAATATAAATAAGCATATAGTGATAACATAAATGTATATAACCTTCCACCTTTTAATGCTGCGCCAATGCTCAAAAGCAGATGTTCATATGTACATTATGTCATTGCAAAAGAGATTTACCATATTATATGTAAGTACACAGGAAAGGGGCTCATATCACATCCGTGTCAAATTGAATTGGTTTAGGACGAAAAAACAAATTAACAATTCATCAAAAACAGAGTAGAGTATATAAGAGATATGGAAAACATAATGTATAGGTATCAGAAAAAGATTCAATCCACATATGACAATATAGTGTACAGTCATGTATCATGATATAGTAACCATTAAACGCTAGTGAATTTGTACAATATTTACTTAATACAAGCGAATATTTTAAAGTTGTATCTAAGCGTTTATGGTGATTTATTAATATTAGCATTTATTTTTCCATTCCTCCAGACACAAAACCTTCCAGAAAGGGTTTAAACCAAATGGCCTCGTTTAGTCCCGGTGCCCGAGTGGCCCGGAGCCTATAGATCCATTTGGATTCGAGCTGGAGAAGGGACTTGTTCCAGTCCCCTCCCCTGGGATTGGGATGGATTCGATCGAGGATCAGAAACTTGACTTTTGGAAATCTGCCCATGTGCACAGTACTGACATGTCGGCCCAGAGGGAGGTCTGGGTCGCAGGTCATCATACTGTGCACATGTCTGTATGCACGTTTCCAAAACTCAAGTTTCGTCTTCCCCACGTAGAAACATGAGCAGTCGCACATAAGGAGATAGACTACCCCTATGGTTTTGCAGTTGCCAAAGTGTTTTGCACGAAAGATCTCCCCATTCGGTAGAATGGGATTCTTCTCCGTGGCCATATACTTACAGTAGTGACATGAACCACACATATAGGTTCCTTTGTATTTGCAGTGTTGATTGCTGCTTTTAAATTCACTACTTGTAATACAATCCCTGATGGACGTTGCTCGTCTGAAAGTAAACAGTGGTTTTTCAGGGACAAATTGACCTAATAGTGGATCGTATGTCAACAAATGCCAATATTTTTCAACTATCATTTTCATTTGTTTCTGTTGGTTATTGTATCTGGAGATGATTCTGAGTGGGTTTGTGTCTTCTCTAGGTTTATTCATATATAAAAGTTGGTCTCTACTTCTTAGGCATGCTTGTTGATATGATCTTTTTAGCGATGCATGTGAGTACCCTCTCTGTAGCAATCTAGTACGTAAATTGTTAGCTTCTGTTTGAAAAGTTGCATCATCAGCACAGTTCCTTCTAATACGTAAATATTGCCCATAAGGGATGGAATTGAGTAATAGTGTTGGGTGGAAACTACTGGCGTGCAGAATAGTGTTACCCGCAGTTGGTTTTCTGTATAGGCGGGTCAGTAATTGTCCCATCTGATTTTTATATATTTCTACATCTAAAAAAGGAACACAATTAGTGTTATAAGACATAGTAAAGCTGAGATTGAATGTATTCCTGTTCATTCTGAGGAGGCACTGTTCAAGGAGGTGAGTGGAACCATCCCAGACGACGAAGATGTCGTCGATGTACCGGTACCATCCAAGGATATGGTCCGTGTACATCGACAAGTCCTCGTCGTCTAGGAAGGCCTGCTCCCACTCCCCCAGGTACAGGTTGGCGTAGGATGGGGCACAACATGTCCCCATCGCCACCCCCTGCACCTGGAGGTAGTGGGAGCCGTTAAAGGTGAAAACATTATGTTCGAGAATGAATTCTAATAAAGTCAGAATAAATTCACTATATGCTTGATCGATTTTTGCATCTTTTTGTAAGATGTGTCTGATAGCTGCCACTCCTTTAGTATGGGGTATGGAGCTATAAAGAGTTTCCACATCTACTGTCACCAAGAGTGCCTCGGTAGGAATGACAAGAGTGTTTAAAATCTGAAGAAGATGTAGGGTATCTTTAACGTATGAGGGCAGTGCTAGGACGTATGGTTTAAGAAAGTCATCTATCAGGCGGCTAGCGCCTTCGCTTATAGAGCCGATTCCTGAGATGATAGGTCTACCTGGAGGGTTCTCTCTATTTTTATGAACTTTAGGCAGTGCATAAAAGGTAGGCACTTTAGGGAAGTTATTCCGAACATACGTCCAGAGTTGTTTTGTGATGTTATATTGTAAAGCAGAGTCAATTAAATGATAGAAATCACTATGATATTTTTTGACAATACTTGATGGCATCCGTCTATACCAAGCATGATTGTCCAAGATTGTATTACACATATGTAAGTATTTATCTTTATCTAAAAGGACTATGTTTCCGCCCTTATCGGACGGTTTGATAACAATAGCATCATTGCTACCAAGTTGTCTAAGGGCTATTGTTTCTTTTTTAGTAAAGTTCGTAGATTTTGGTGTTAGGATTTTTAGTTTCTCTAAGTCCCTATTCACAAGGTGGAGAAAAGTGGCAGCATTAGGATTTGTGCTGGGGGGCGGACAGATATCTGATTTCTTTTTAAGTGTGGATTTAGTGCCGTCCAAAGTTACATAAACTGAGTCCAGAGCTTGTTGGAGATCAACTTGATCAATAAGATCAGTTGAATCATTCTCTTCTAAAAGGGAGACCAATTGGTCCAAAGCTCGGCTTTCCTGTGAAGTGAGATCAGGTGGAATATCATGTTTTTGAAACATTTTTCTAAGGAGAAGTTTGCGTATAAACAATTGCAAATCTTTATAGAAGCCAAATTTATCTCCATCTTGATTCGGACAAAAATTGAGTCCTTTTCTTAATACTTGTATTTCGTCTTTTGAAAGGGAGTGAGAGGACAAATTAATGATATTGTTGTTAATTGTATCGTCAGAGTTCAAAGGGTCAGCTAGAATGTGATTTGAGTGTAAGTGTTCGGATTTGAGGTGGATGGCTGAAGTCCTGCCAGGACCTTTTCTAAAAAAGAAGTGTCGGTGGTGGAAATTTCTATGGTGGAGCTCTCTCCGCCAATAGTGTGTGTATTTAAATCTTTGTTCATTGAACTGGTAGTTGTCTGTGCTCGATCTAGGTTTGTGCCCGTGTTTCCTTGGTTAAGTGTGGGGTCCATGGTGGAAGGCTGTGAAGTGGCCTTTTTGGCCTTGTGATTATCTGGTGAATTACTCTGAAATTGACGTTTAGTGCTCATACTGGGTTTGTTTTTTTGAGGGGCATGTTTGGGTGTGATTGGAGTAGTGTTCGAAGTTTTTTTCTTAAGTTTGTTTGAATCTGTAGTGTCTTTATTGGAGTTTCCCTTATTAAAAGTATGGTTATTTTGAGTCCATTTATATGCTCTCCCGTCTCTGAACGCATCCTTGTCGCGACTAAATTTTATGCTTTTTTTCTTCAAGATATTTTTATTAAAAAGTTCCAGGTGGTTTTTTAGCCTGTTCTCTTGTAAAGTTAGCGGTTGAATAGATTTTAGTTTTTGAAGTTTGTCACAAATAATAATGATCTCTGCATCGAGTATTAGTGATCTTTTACTGTATTCTGCTATCAAAAGTTCCATGAGGGTACGGGAACATGTTCTCAGTGCATCCTCCCATTGGGTTTTAAAGTCAGGGTCCAGGCCTTCCAGGGTGGGGAAGATCTGGACTCTGAGTCCCAAGGGGTTGATGTTTTCCCTAATGTAATTTTCAAAAGATTTTGTATGCCAGAAAAGCATAGATTTTTTCTCTAAAATACGAGACAATCTGGAAAATAATGGGAGTGGAAATGTAGCGCTAAACAATGCACCAGGAGGTGCCGAAAAAATTAGTGACTAGTGCCGTCAAAAAAATATCAAAGTGACTGTCTTAGTGAAAAGTACAACACAAAAACGCATCTAACATGAATGCATGTAAACAATACACCATACATGCATATAAATATATTTCCATATCTGGAAAATAGTAAAAATAAATCTGAATCTACCTGCTCCTTGTTACCAAAGTCTTTTAAATAGCCCTCCATAAGGGTTTCCCATTCTGTACCTATAAAATTTGTCATTCTTGAAATTAATAAACTATTTTGGTTATACCGAACGGGGAGATTTTTCGTGCAAAACACTTTGGCAACTGCAAAACCATAGTGGTAGTCTATCTCCTTATGTGCGACTGCTCATGTTTCTACGTGGGGAAGACGAAACTTGAGTTTTGGAAACGTGCATACAGACATGTGCACAGTATGATGACCTGCGACCCAGACCTTCCTCTGGGCCGACATGTCAGTACTGTGCACATGGGCAGATTTCCAAAAGTCAAGTTTCTGATCCTCGATCGAATCAATCCCAATCCCAGGGGAGGGGACTGGAACAAGTCCCTTCTCCAGCTCGAATCCAAATGGATCTATAGGCTCCGGGCCACTCGGGCACCGGGACTAAACAAGGCCATTTGGTTTAAACCCTTTCTGGAAGGTTTTGTGTCTGGAGGAATGGAAAAATAAATGCTAATATTAATAAATCACCATAAACGCTTAGATACAACTTTAAAATATTCGCTTGTATTAAGTAAATATTGTACAAATTCACTAGCGTTTAATGGTTACTATATCATGATACATGACTGTACACTATATTGTCATATGTGGATTGAATCTTTTTCTGATACCTATACATTATGTTTTCCATATCTCTTATATACTCTACTCTGTTTTTGATGAATTGTTAATTCGTTTTTTCGTCCTAAACCAATTCAATTTGACACGGATGTGATATGAGCCCCTTTCCTGTGTACTTACATATAATATGGTAAATCTCTTTTGCAATGACATAATGTACATATGAACATCTGCTTTTAAGCATTGGCGCAGCATTAAAAGGTGGAAGGTTATATACATATATGTTATCACTATATGCTTATTTATATTCCATATTCCCCTTTCTTTAGAAATACGGATTTTTTCTGTCCTTAGGAGGCCGTTCTTACATTTTGAATATGATGGCTACATGGATATAATCATTTGTTGAGACCTTGCCGCTTTTCCCTTTGAGACAGATGATTGGATGTGTGGGTCAGCCCGGCACGTAAGCCGCACGCCTTTTCTGGGCGGTGCGGCATTTTGGGGCGGGAGAGCGATCCCACGCTCTCCACCCCCTATTGGGCTTCAATAGCTTCGGCTGCGCGCGACCCATGGGAGGAGCGATATCGCCATCTTGCTCCCCCGTTTGGGCATGCGCATCCAGGCTGTGAGGCCTTACGTGCCGGCGGGAGGAGTGGGCGGGGCCGCACCATGTGACGCGATCGCTCTGACCGCGCCTGTGGGTGGCCGCGCGCACACCGCTCGGGGGGCCGACGTGTCTCCAATCCTCCCACCCCCTGCAGCCAGCTGATCCTTGTGACAGCTGATTGGGGGTGTACACATATATAAACCCGCACAACTTTCCTGTCAGTTTGCAAACAACTTCTGACAGCTGAGCTTGTGATGAGTCCACCTCCCTCGTTTTATAAGGTATGCACTGCTTTGTGAACAGCACTTTCTGACCATTCCTTCATTTATTGCCTTAAAATATTTGCAAAACATTGGTCTCATGGGTAGACCATATGCAATCTTCATATTTATCCTCATACCTCTGTGTACTTTGAATTTAATTGCTGTCTGGCACCTCGCATTTATATGCAGACTCTAGTTTGGCAATCTTTATAGACTCCAATTCTATTGAACGCCCTGACCGTTTTTCTTTTGGCACCTATATACAGCCATTGACTTGTTAATTTAAAAATCTATACAAATTCCATTCAGTGTTACTTGTTATAAATGAACACTGGACCAATATAGTGGAAAACATCCATTCACCTATTTGTTCCAAGTCATACTTGGTTGGCTTAATATTAAAATTCGAATATAATATCCAATGTGCCCTATATAATAAATGGCACTTTTTGAAGATATATATGTATATTTTATTATGGCCTCCTCCCCTTGCAGACGACACCACTGTATTTGAGAGGTGAGCTACACACAGGCTGTATTCTCAGGCTACCATACAGACAACATATCCCGTAGACGTGAGTTATTATTTTTATAACTTTCACGGTGAAAATAAAATTTGTTACAAACAAAACTTCAAATATAAATAAATTCGTTTTATTGTATTGAAACTCTTTCTTTCTTTCATAGTGGTCTTCGAGACTAATTGTCGACCTCAGCAGCCCCACATTTTTCCATGTGTTCTGTCTCTCTTTAAACGGCGTGTTATGGTCTCTAATTAAAGCCCTATATAACCCCTGGGCTCTCCGATATTTCTTTCTCCTTCCGGTCTAGTGACCTCTCACCTTTTGAATGATAACAACTTACGGGAGGTAAAAGTTCTTGGATACCAAAATACCTAGCCCTGATCCAACATCTTTAGCTGCGCCACTGCCATGCATTGTTTTTAAATCCAGATGAAACATCTACTCCACCAACGCATCAATACACATGTAAGTTGTATAACATCATTTCCTACTAATACTTGTATACCAATATGTTTAAATATACATCACTAATTGTCTGTATTAGACTCTCTGAACATATCCTTTTGGAATACTGTTTTGTTGTACAATTTCCTCATAGGCGTTTTCTCCATAATGTACCCTATTATGCTATAATCTTGTATATATTTCTTGTATTTAGAACTAAACTATATTTTCGACACCGCGACCACTGAAAAAGGAGGATCTCCGAAACGCGTCTGGTGCAATGTCATATAGTAAACTACTTATTCAATTGATGCAATTTCTATTTTTATCTTTGTGAATATGTCAAAACTTTCCTACTGTTTTCATTTTTTATTTATTATGATTTATAAATACATTTTTGATATTAATACATTTTTGTACTTTTTTTCTATGGGAAAGTGTAGTAGTGCCAAATGAAAGTCCTCAACCTAGGGGAAAACCCTTTATTGTTCTTCCACGTTTTTAAGTTAGGGCAATTTGCCCTTTACCAATATGGTGGACACACATCGGGTCCTCAGTGGCTCAGAGCTGGGCGTTCCCTTTGTGTGTAGGAGTATTTATAGGTGGTGAGTCAGCACGCCGCCCGTGCCCCTGGAAGACATCATCTGTGACGAAGCGGCGTAGGGAGGAGCGGCGTGCTGACATCACCACACAACCACGCAGATCCCGGAAGCAAACGGGCAGCGAAATCGAGCCGGCCGGCTAATACACGTTTTTATTCGATTGCTATATTGTAAGTGCAATATTCCCTTTTCCTTTAATACATTTTACACAGAGATACACTATGGATTTTTTCTTTCATTCTATGTTCTTCGCCTGATTGTCCCTGAGCCCATACCTCTTATCCTGAGTAACCAGTTAATGCCTTTGGAACCCTTGGCCGGGATTAAGCCACAAGCAAGTGTGACCTCTGTAACAGGGGGTCGCACAATCCGGTAAGGGTCAGTGTGTTTGGACGGTGGAGGTGCTTTTCTTTCTCTCATCAGATCACCCCTTCCAGTTGATGTTTACTGAATAAGATCACTGCAGAATTTCTGGAGTCTTTGTTGTGTTCTATTTGTCATTGCAGAATCACACAGGCTTTTCTAAAGACAGACTATCACTAAAGACTGTTTTTTTTGTTTACAATTTTTCTGTCACCATGGACTTTTGTTGAATACTGTCACTATTTATATGCTCTAGGAGGTGCAAATCCAATATCCTAGTTTGAATTCACAATTAATTGGTACACTTTTGTGTTTTAGTTTACAATCATATGATTGTTTGCAGCGCAGTTGTTTGTTTTTTATTTTAGCAAATTATTAGCTACCAGTGGGACGGTAGATAAGGAGCAAGGGATATGAAAACCCTCCGAAAATCCTTCCCTCAACAGCTGGATACCCATTTAGAAAAAGTTTCATCCTTGCCACCCTCACTGGTGTCGTCCCTTTTGTTACCAAAATCCCCCGCCGTCCCTTACCTTTTTTGAAGCAGCATGACATGGGATGGGATCCACCGCAGCGGAGCACTCGTGTTTAAAATGGCATGCTCCCCCAAATTTGCAGGTTCCCTCATTGTATTGCCAGCAGACACCCCATTTATTGGTGGCCGGTTGTCCAGGGGACGTTGAACAACTGGCACCCCCTGGAAAAAACAGATTCGGGCCCCTCGCCGATGCCATCAGCTTGATCCAGAGGCTAAAGTCCTTGTGATCCCATCGTAGGGATGGACGGACAGCCCTGCGCTGCCTTAACTGTTCATCATCAGCCAGGCCGATCCTCCATAGACTCTGTAGGCTTCCCCCACCGCGTACATGTAACTGAAAATCGCCAAATAATGTTCTGGGTTCTTTTTACCTTTTACGCTCGCCATACTGGCAAACGCCTGCAGCCAGTTAGTGAACGTGCGTGGGATCAACTGGTATCTCAGTTTTTCCTCATCTCATTTTCAAGGGGAAATAAGGAAAAAAATTCCACATACTCACCTTTTACAATCTTTTCTCTGACTTCTGGCTTTAGATGAGCCCCCTAGCGGACCCTCAAAGCAGACGTTATCCACGCATTTTGCTGCATCCGCAATGTGAACCACGTCCGTCTTGCCCCCAACTTCCTGTGATGTACCTGCTTTTCCACCATCCACTGCTATTGCGGACCCAGGAGCCATGGACCCTGTCACCCCCATGGCACTATCATGCTCTGTGGTAACCGATGAAGAGGAGTGGACCAACCCGGGGGACCCTGGCACTACGCAAGCCGAGGGTGATCGGCCACTTGGCAGTACCCATGCCACCACCTGCTGCGCCTGCCCTCCAGTACTTACCACAAACTGCTGCACCAAGTCCTGCCGGCCCTCCAGTAATGCCTGTAATTGCATGTTGGACCCTGCGGGGGCAGGTACAGAGCCTGCCACCCGGGGGGCCCCTGCTGCAGCCATAGGAGCCTGCGGCCCTTGAACCACACGTAGCCGCCACCCCAACAACCCCTGCAAAGTATTAGTCATAGACATAGAGAACTGACAAGGAGACTTACGGGGCTGATCAGGTTACGGTGTCCCCGCCGCTGTTGCTCTGGAATCCACTGCAGCCTGACGCTCCTGAGCCTCTTCCACATCTGATCCCGTCAGCTCCCCCTAAGACCGATCACCCGTCGGCTGCAGGAGGTCCAAATCACTCACCCCGGGTGACGCTGATCTGGACACTGTGCTGGCTTGGCTCTACTGGCCCGCCTCCTGGCGCTGGCTCTGCCCCCTGACTTGGCCATCTTCTTACCCAGGGCTCTCACCTCTGACGGCATGTCCCCGCTGGTGGCGCCATGCTGCCCGCTCCGCCTGGCGGTGGGAAGCGCCGGTCTGGGGTCGGTGAAAGCCCGGTGGCCGTTACTGGTCTCCTCCCTCGCTGGGACCTCCCCCTGGCTGTCACATCAGGAGAGGGGGAGTCCGCTTGAACCTGCTGTCTCCGCCGAGCTGGCGGGGGTGAGGCACATACGCGCCGAGGCCACCGCCCACCGAGCTCTGCCGATGACAAGGATTCCTCCTTGGCTGTCGTTTTTCTGGTGGGCCGGACAAGTCCCGATCAGGGGGGCTCCTGCTGTGGCGCGAAGCCCTGGGGGAGGCTCCCAGGGAGAAACGATCCGGATTCCGGCTCTTGTAGCAGAGGGGCCAATTGGCTGGGTAGCCATTCGGGGGCCTTGGAGGCGGCGGCCGCCCGGAGCTGGGCTAAAAGCCAATCCACGTCAGCCATTGCTGTGGAGGTGGTGAAGCACTAAACTGCTCTTCTGAAACGATCCCCTGCAGTGTTGCCTGGGTCACCCCCCTAACTCCTTAAATAAACTAAACCCCACCTATTCCTATTTCTCCTCCAATCATTTACTCCCCCACCTCTGCACTATTTTCTTAACCCTTGCTGTTCCCTTATCACTCTCGCCATGCCGGCCCTTTGCTAGTTCTTTTCAATGCCCTCGCTCCAGGCCTCTCTATATAAAAGAGTCATTGTTTAACCTATACCAATGTAAGTGCATTCTTAATACCCTGATACCCATGGAAGCAGGAGTCTTCATTTCACAGACAGTTGCAGGAAAGAAATGTGCGCTATCTATGGCCTGCCTAAATGTAAGCCAAAGTAGTTTACAAATGTAAAAAAAAAAAAAAAAATCAGACACCTTCAATTTCAAATTAGGTTTGGGTGCATCATGTCATAAAAGCAAAACAATACCCCGAGGAGTCATACAGCACGGAATACTAAAAGAATAAAGTTATTTGAGAAGATTGCCTTTGAATCTTAAATTAGATTAAGACTGCAAAACTCTATGAAATGTTTAGTTACCCTGGAAACATTACTTACAAAGATACATCTACATTCATTATGGGATCTTTGTAAAGGTCCATTATAAGCAATCTTTGCAGACAAGCAGAATAAAAGACCCCTAAAAATTAACTACTTTAAATGCTATATGGACTTTTATATCAACCCTGCATAAACTGAATGTGTTGAATGTGTTCTTTAGTAATTATTTCTTTCAAAAACACTGAATAAGAGCATTTTAATACACTTTGTTTTAATTGTTCTGCTAATAATTGATCAGCTACTGCTGATTATCATAAAGCCAGTACTGTCAGAAAATACAATTTATGTCTCTAAGATGAAGGCATTTACTTGCAATTAAATGCATGCCCATTTCCCAGGTTCTAAAAAGCAACAATGTAAATAATGATGAGCCAGCTTTCGCAAGCTTGAAGGTGTTCAAGATCCCTCTTAAAGTGGAGGTTCACACAAAAATGTAACCTCCGCTTTTCGGAACCCTCCCCCCCCTCCAGTGTCACATTTGACATGTGGCACCTTTCGGGGGGGGGGGGGGTATTTGCACCCACTTCCAGGCATAGACTCCCATGGGAGTCTATGCCTCTTCCTGTCCCCCTGCGCTGTCTGCTGGGAAACACACAGGTCCCAGAGACAGCAGGGACCATTCGGATTGCTTGTGCGTGCGCAGTAGGGAATCGGGAAGTGAAGCTGCAAGGCTTCATTTCCTGATTCTCTTACCGAAGAGGGAATGGTTCAGTTTGGCCTCAGGTGCTGACATGGCTGGACCCTGGGATAGGTGAGTGTCCTTATTTTAAAAGTCAGCAGCTGCAGTATTTGTATCTGCTGACTTCTAAAAAAAAATATTTTGCGGGCCTCCCGCTATAAGGCCCATACACACGATCGGACTTTTGGACAACAGACATGCAAATTAACTGTTTTAAGGCAACATCCGACCGTGTGTGCGCACCATCAGACAAACTTTTTCGGTTTTCATCGGACAAATGTTGGCTGTGCAAACAGACAAACTTTCCGGCAACAAAAGTCCTATGGTGCAAAATCCTATTGTGTGTACACAAGTCTATAGGACTTTAGTCCAATGTACAAACACGCATGCTCAGAACCAATGCAAAAGATCAGACAACAATACAGAAGTTGACCAAAGGGTGGCGGTAAAGAGCTGAAAAAACACGTGATTTGGTGAAAGTTGGCTGAAAAAGTCCTGCTGTGTGTATGCATACTAAGTCCACGGCCAAAGCCCTTTGGACAGAAATCCACGGAAAAGTTTGTTTGAAGTCGGATCGTGTGTATGAGGCTGTAAAGTGATTGTAAAGTCTAGTTTTTTTTTTCTATTGAAGTAACAAACATGTTATATTTACCTGCACTGTTGTAGTGGATTTGCACAGGGCAGCCCAGATCCACCTCTTCTCGGATCCCTCTTCGGCTCTCCTGGCCCCTCCCTCCTGTTGAGTACCCCCACAGCAAGCAGCTTGCTATGGGGGCACCTGAGCCGAGCGGCAGCTCCATGTGTCCATTCAGACATGGAGACGCGGTTCCGTGCCACCCCCTTTCTCTCCTGATTGGCTAACTGAGTTTGATTGACAGCAGTGGGAGCCAATGGCGCCCCTGCTGTGTCTCAGTCAATCAGGAGGGAGTTTCCCGGATAGCTGAGGCAGTCGTTGACATCGCTAGATCGAGATAAGACTCAAAAAAGTATTAGGAAGCTGAGGGCTGTTGCACATAGAGAGGCATTTAATTGTAATGCATGGAATGCATTAAGATAAAAATCATTCTGCCTTTACAACCACTTTGAAAACGTTTTATTCCAGTAGCAATTCCCCATCTAATTTATACTGCAAATGGCCATGGGAATAATGTTTATTTTTCTACTGGGTTCTTCACAGGATACTCACCTACCCAGTAGGTGGCACTGCAGTGTTATAACGGACCTTTTCTGCCGGAAAGTCCGGTCGTGTGTACGCGGCATTAGATGTACTACGAGACTACAAAGAGGAAGTTCAATTGCCATGTGCCACCCTTTGGGCTCCTTCTTATAATTTTGTGTTAGTAAAAGTCTGGTTTGAGTTTTGATTTGCGCTTTTCATTTTGCACTTTTCATTTTGCGCTTTTCAGTTTGTTTCTGAATGGCCATTCGTCAACAAGCCATGTTGCGGAATCGGAGGAGATAACGTGTTATTTATTATTCGCCTTGGAGTTATTGTTTTGACCCAAGTCCAGTCCAGGAACAGGAGGAGGAGGATTTCTTGAACCAAAAATTGGTTGCTTTATTAATTGTGACCAATTATGTCATATACCTTTGCTGCGGGAGCTCCAGAAGAATAATCAGGATGATTTTCGGAATTATCTCCGGATGAAGGACCCCTGCTTTCACCAACTCTTGGCATTTTTGACCCCCTATATTAAGAAGCAGGACACATGCATGAGGCTTTTATTTTATTTTTTGGTTGAATAATGATTTGATTTGTTATATTTCCTATACTTTTGGATGCATAGAATGCACTTTTTGGTTAAGTTCTATTGGCATGTCTAATTTTATTTGTTTTCCTTTTTTAATGCACAATAAAAAAATTGTGTAGAATAATACTTGGCTATGTGTCTTACTTCAAATGACAGTTTGGGAGTAGGCAGTTACATTTTAAAAAATACAATGTAAAATTAACAAGGGACACCAACATATTTGTATCTTTGATATAAAAAAAACTACGGGATAATGTTGTTGTGGTACAACACAACAAGTCAGCAAAAACTGTTGCAGATAACCTATTCAATGATTTTGTCTTGAAATTTCGATTTCCAACCAGAATTCACCATGATATGGGTAGAGAGCTTGCAAATCAATTGTTTTGGGCATTGGGGGAGGCGCTGCCACAGCCAAAACTCTCATACAACTCCATACCACCCAGAAGGCAATGGACAGGTTGAAAGGTTCAATCGTACCCTATTATCCATGCTTCGTACCTTGTCACCAGTATCAAAAAGGGATTGGAAAAGTCCACTTGCAAAGGTAGTATATGCCTATAATTTTACTCGGAGTGAAGCTACAGGATATTCTCCTTTTTTCTTACTGTTTGGAAGATCTCTAAGACTACCCATTGACAGCATATTTGAAACTCCAGTCAATGAAAAATACAAACACACTCTGAATATGTGAACACGTGGACAAAGAGAATGACTGAAGCTTATGAAGTTGCTTCAAGAACAGCTACTCAAGCTGCACAAAGAGGAAAATAACACTCAAAAAAACAAGAAAGTTCATGGTACTGAACAAATACCTGGTAGTCCTGGAAAATGTAGATCCTATTGGGAAGATAACATATATGTTGTGCTTAAAAGGAAGTGTGAAGATAGTCCAGTGTATAGTCCAGTGTATGAAGTCAAACCAGACACTGGAAAAGGTAGAACAAGAATTCTACACTGCAATTTATTGCCATGTGATTATTTACCTGTAGACCAAGGTCAGATAATGCCAGAAAGACCCAGTACAAGAAGACAAGAAAAATGTACAACAAGACAGTTCGCACAGATCTCTGAAGATGACTCTGAAAATGAATTTGACAATGAACAAGAGCATTGGAAAGCTTTCATTCCTGTAACTCAAAGTGACCACACAAATGTAAACACAACAGATTTGACTCCAGAAGCTGAAGAGTTCTACCCCTGTCACTTAGGCCCCTTTCACACTGGGGCGGTGAGCCGTGGTGACGGTAAAGCAGCGCTATATTTAGCGGTGCTTTACCGTCGTTTTCACCGCGGTTTTCGGCCGCTCGCGGTGCGGTTTTACCCCCCGCGAGCGGCCGAAAAAGGGTTAAACACCCCCCGCAGAGCGCCGCCGTAGCGGCGCTTTGCGGCGGTATTGCCGCGGTTTCACCGCGGTGTCCCATTGTAATCAATAGGAAGGAGCGGTATAGGAGCGGTGAACACACCGCTCCTATCCCGCTCCAAAGATGCTGCTAGCAGGACTTTTTTTGTCATCCTGCTAGCGCACCGCTCCAGTGTGAAAGCCCGCCGGCTTTCACACTGGAGTGAATGGGGCAGGATTTTTTTCATGCGGTGAACAGGCGCTATTTTTAGCGCTGCACCGCATGAAAAACGCCCCGGTGTGAAAGGGGCCTTAGAAACAAGTGAGGGTGCTATAGAGACAGCTACAGAAGACAATCCTGTAGGTGAAATTGAACAAACTGAATGTTCATCAAGAAACATAGAAGATGAGATTTCATCACCAGAAAACTCAGTAGAGTTGAAAATGTTGGAGATGAGAAAGAGAATGATTCAGATTCACTTCCATCAAGAAGAATACAACCACGCAGAGACAAAAGACAACCAAAGATTTTGACTTATGACATTTTGGGTCAACCAAGTTCTGTTACCAGAAATCCAGGTCATAATCTGTAATCATGCATTAACTGTTTACCTTAACTGGTATTTAAGTCCAGAAAGTTTTGTTGAAGAATCTAAAATTTGGTAAAATCGATTATTTGTTCCAATGTTTATTCACTGTGACATTGTGCCATAGTTGTTTAGCTATACCAAGCATGTTATATGTTACTTTCATTTGGTTAAAGATGCATTCTTATTACAGATGGTAAAGCAAAAACAGTTTAGGCGATGGAACCAGATTTCACAAAAAAATGGTTGGCCGTAAATGGAAAAGGAAAACGAATAAACAAATAATGTTATTGGTGAAAACTATCAGCTTACATTGCCAATGCAATTCTCAGATAAGGAAAGGGGCAAAAGTAAGAGTGTGTCCCCTAGTTCCTCATCATCTTTAGTTCACTTACAGTTACTTACACCAATATGTGTGACATGGGTTTACAAAACAGTTTGCCGCACTAGCAAAAAGACATTGCCAGGTACTATAGCGCACAATGGGCCTAGTGAGAAACTGTGACTTAACACAGGGAGAAGTTGTCACAGAGAGGATGTTTCCTCAATCAACCCAGATTGCTACTTACCCATAACTCCCTAAAGATGCTGTAAGACTACAAGAAAACTATGCTTTATCATCACCCATCTACTTATTTTGAGGATGATGTAAAATGTTGTGGGGGACAGTGTAAAGGATGTATAAAACTAGACACCCCTCAAAAATGAAGTTTATATTACAGTGGTGTGAAAAAGTGTTTGCCCCCTTCCTCATTTCCTGTTCCTTTGCATGTTTGTCACACTTAAGTGTTTCGGAACATCAAACCAATTTAAACAATAGTCAAGGACAACACAAGTAAACACAAAATGCAATTTGTAAATGAAGGTGTTTATTATTAAAGGTGAAAAAAAATCCAAACCATCATGGCCCTATGTGAAAAAGTGATTGCCCCCTAAACTAATAACTGGTTGGGCCACCCTTAGCAGCAACAACTGCAACCAAGCGTTTGCGATAACGTGCAATGAGGCTTTTACAGCGTCCTGGAGGAATTTTGGCCCACTCATCTTTGCAGAATTGTCCTAATTCAGTTACATTAGAGGGTTTTCGAGCATGAACGGCCTTTTTAAGGTCATACCTCAACATCTCAATAGGATTCAGGTCAGGACTTTGGCTAGGCCACTCCAAAGTCTTCATTTTGTTTTTCTTCAGCCATTCGGTGGTGGACTTGCTGGTGTGTTTAGGATCATTGTCCTGCTGCAGAACCCAAGTTCGTTTCAGCTTGAGTACACGAACAGATGGTCGGACATTCTCCTTCAGGATCTCTTGGTAGACAGCAGAATTCATAGTTCCTTTTATGACGGCAAGTCTTCCAGGTCCTGAAGCAGCAAAACAGCCCCAGACCATCACACTACCACCACCATATTTTACTGTTGGTATAATGTTCTTTTTATGAAATGCAGTGTTCCTTCTACGCCAGATATACTTGGACACACACCTTCCAAAGAGTTCCACTTTTGTCTCATCGGTCCACAGAATGTTGTCCCAAAAGTCTTGGGGATCATCAAGATGTGTTGTGGAGAAATTGAGACGAGCTTTGATGTTCTTTTTGCTCAGCAGTGGTTTTCTCCTTGGAACTCTGCCATGCAGGCCATTTTTGCCCAGTCTTTTCCTGATGGTGGAGGCATGAACGCTGACCTTAACTGAGGCAAGTGAGGCCTGCAGTTCCTTGGACGTTGTTGTGGGGTCTTTTGTGACCTCTTGGATGAGTCATCGCTGCGCTCTTGGGGTAATTTTGGGCGGCCGGCCACTCCTGGGAAGGTTCACCACTGTTCCATGTCTTCGCCATTTGTGGATAATGGCTCTCACTGTGGTTCGCTGGATTCCCAAAGCTTTGGAAATGGCTTTATAAACCCTTTCCAGACTGATAGATCTCAATTACTTTCTTTCTCAATTGTTCCTGAATTTCTTTGGGTCTCGGCATGATGTGTAGCTTTTAAGGATCTTCTGGTGGACCTTACTGTGTCAAGCAGCTCCTATTTAAGTGATGCCTTGATTGTGAACAGGTGTGGCAATAATCAGGCCTGGGTGTGGCTAGAGAAATTGAACTCAGGTGTGGACAACCACAGTTATAGTATGTTTTAACAAGGGGGGCAATCACTTTTTCACACAGGGCCATGATGGTTTGGATTTTTTTTCACCTTTAATAATAAACACCTTCATTTACAAATTGCATTTTGTGTTTACTTGTGTTGTCCTTGACTATTGTTTAAATTGGTTTGATTTTTCACGAAACACTTAAGTGTGACAAACATGCAAAGGAACAGGAAATGAGGAAGGGGGCAAACACTTTTTCACACCACTGTATATAGTTTATATGATATGTCCAGCAGCCTGGAACCAGGGCTGGTGCAAGGATTTTTGACACCCCAGGCGAAACCTAATTTTGCCGCCCCATTGGCTCCACCCCCTTTGCCCTGCACATGTGACAGAAGGCGCCACTAACAGGAAGCATTGGTTTTGCTTCCTTTAGCGCTGGCTCCAGTGCTGTGCTGCACCTCTAATTACACTCTTGGTTGGACTGAGTTAGTTACATGCTGCATCCTGCAGAGCATGCAGACGTGGAGGGAAACCGGCGGCCAGACGCCCCTAGGCAGCAGTGCGCCCTAGGCGGCTGCCTAGTTTGCCTAGTGGTAGCACCGGCCCTGCCTGGAACCAAAATCCTGTTCTGAAAAGGGGACACATTTCCTAGAACACTGCTTAAACAGCAGGTGGATTAGAAAATAATGTAACTTGTTCCTGGTGGGAAATTCCTTCAGTTGCACCCTGTTCCCCCATGGTAATGTATGTCCCATATGTCTTGCAGGTAAGAAGTATCAAATCCAGGGCCATAACTAGTACTTAAATCATTTAGTATAATGTTCCTGTGAAAAGTAAATGCTGCCACAGGATAATATGAGAACACACTGATTTTTATTATAGTTTTGCAGGTATATGTTTCTAGTGTACAGGACATGTGCTTTTTGCAATCCATTACTGAAATGTTATTCAGATGCATATGAGACTATGGGGGGGTTATTTACTAAAGGAAAATCCACTTTGCACTGGAAGTGCAGTCGCTGTAGATCCGAGGGGGACATGCAAGGAAAATAAAAAAACAGCATTTTAGCTTGCACAAATATGGATGATAAAATCAGCAGAGCTTCCCTTCATTTCAGATCTACCCCTTAGTTTTAGGCTCCATGCACACTGAAGCTCGTAAACTGCAGTTAATTGGAGTTTGGGTGTTTTTTTTTAAAACCCATAAACTCCACTCTATGTTAGCCTATGTGTCCGTGGAAGTTTTTTAGCTTTAATGAGCAGTGGAGTGGAGTCACAGTGGAGTGACAGGTGATTTACATATCTCATGCACTAGCCTGAGACAGGTTATCATCAGATCACTGGATGTTCTACTCTGCCCAGCTCTGACTACATACATGTCCCCTAAATCACTTGTCTGTCTATAGTCTGCTGACTGTTCACTGCATCCCATGATGAGAAACATCCAGTCAAAACACAGTAAAGCTGGGAGAGCTGGAGGGGAGGGAAGGGGGATGTGAATTGTGAACTTTTTACACAGGATGTGCCTGTCTCAGGCTAGTGCATGATATGTAAATCACCTGTCACTCACAGCAAGGGGGCGTTTTTGACAAAGCTTTAAAGACTTTGTCAAGATTTCTCTAACTGAACAATAAAATATGATTGCTCAGGCCTCGAGTAAATCTGTGTGGCAAGACTGGGCTCAAATGAAAAGAAATCGTATTCTCTACATTATGACATCAAAAAAAAAAAAACCACAAAGAGAACACCCCTGGACTTTGTAATTGAGCCAAAGCGTTTTTGCGATTGTGTGCCTGACTGTGGGGTAATTACCAGGAAAAGGAATCCCAAGCAATTTCCAGTGGCTCCTTCAGGGGTAGCGCTTCACTTTTATTGGTCCAAGCTACGTAATAAAATCCATTACCTAGAGTTCAGCTTTAAGCTAAAAATGTAGTGTTTCCCTTTTGTCATGATTGCAAAGCAATAAAGTTTAGCAAAACAGCAGCCTGGAGATTGTGACAGCTGGAAGAGCCCGGGAAGTATTCAGCTGTCACGTAAATTAGAGGGCACTGCCCTCTAACACAGTACTATGTTTTCTGCAGCCTGTGTTTGTCATTTATTTCATCTTTTTTTTTATATTTCTTTGATTTTACTGCTTCCACAACATTAAAGCTCAGTGGTATTTAGCATCCCCTAAACGCAAATTATAAATATTTTTCAAGCTCTGACAAACTCTGTATTTTCGTTAATGCCCTACTGAAAGCAGCCTGTGGTGTTTCGAAGCCCACAACCCTGGGTGACAGAACTGTGTTATTTCATTACCACAGCAATAAGCATTAGCATAGAGCGATACTCCCATTAGCCTTGCGGCATACTGAATGCTGGAATACACTTTGAAATAAACTTGACAGTACAGACAGGCTAAATATAAGGGTGTTTTATTCTCGCTCTGGAAGTTTTATTTGGTAACAGACAGATCTCTGTTGCTTGAGGTTTTAATAAGATTATGTGAACTTGCTTGTTTGGAAACAGGTTAGTATGACGCCAGGAAAAAGTCTTGTATAATTGCTATATAAGAGCTAATGTACAAAGAAGTATTTTATAATTGTTTACTATTTTTTAGTAAACTTTAAAGCGTAGCTATGCTCAAAATGTAAAATCATTATACAGTGTTCATTTCTACATTGTATTTCAATTTTTTCTAGCCTACCCCTATTAATCTGAATGACCTTGAGGTTTGTACACTTAGGCCCCTTTCACACTGGGGCGGTTTTCAGGCGGTACAGCGCTAAAAATAGCGCCTGTATACCGCCTGAAAAAAAACCGGCCCCATTCACTCCAGTGTGAAAGCCGGAGGGCTTTCACACTGGAGCGGTGCGCTAGCAGGACCGCAACAAAAGTCCTGCTAGCAGCATCTTTGGAGCGGTGAAGGAGCGGTGTATTTACCGCTCCTATACCGCTCCTTCCCATTGAAATCAATGGGAAACCGCGGGGATACCGCCCGCAAACCGCCGCTGCAGCGGCGCTTTGCGGAGGTTTTTAACCCTTTTGCGGCCGCTAGCGGGGGTTAAAACCACCCCGCTAGCGGCCGCATACCGCGGGTAAAACGATGGTAAAGCAGCGCTAAACATAGCGCTGCTTTACCGTCGCCGCCCCGCACCGCCCCAGTGTGAAAGGGGCCTTACTGTATGTTGTAAAGATTCCCACAACATTGACTTCCTTGAATTCTGTGACACATGTGTAGGCAGGTTGCTTACAAGGGGAATGTTTTCTGTTAGCAAGCGAGACAGGCTGCCAAAGCTGGAAAGGGGTTAAACCTTTCTCTGCAGTTCCCAGTCTTTTTGAACTCTGCCCTCTCCCCTGTGCTGTAAATTAAAAGGGCGAAGGGCGATGGCACACAGAGAGCTGCTGCATGGAAGAAGACACAGACAAGCCTAAAGATGTAATCTCCAGCTACGTCGGGGATTCTCTGAACAGACATGCTGTTGGTCTGCTGCACCTTACAGTCCGTCGTAGGTACTGAAGGTCCGGAGGACAGCCAGGACATGGAACATGCCAGCTATGGACTATCATCTGTAAAGGTATGCCTGGGTAGTCAAATAGTTGTAAATAGGGTCAGGATATGGACATTGTTCCTGTTCACTGCCAGCTCCTATCTCTCCACAGTGACTCACCTGTTGATGATATCCTGATCGTCAGTCCTGCCTACTTAAGCCGTCCAGCCCAGATTATCTCTGCCTTCGCCTCGGTCAACATCACAGAGACTAGCTCCTGCGTTCCTGTTAAAGAATTGCTTGGTTGACATTCCTTCTGGCTCCAGATCCTGGTTGCTGTTCCACTATGCTGTTCCCTGGCTTCCTGACTTTATGGCTTGTCTGACTCTCTGTTTCCGGTTACCGAACTTTGGCTAAGTTTTGACTACGTTTGTTCTATTTACTTTTATTATTAAACAAGTGTGATTTAACTGTACTTCTGTCTCGGTCTATTCATGGTTTATGACAATCCCATAGAAAATATGTGGCGGGAGCTGAAGGTTCGAGTCACCAAACGTCATCCTCAAAACCTTAATGACTTGGAGAGGATCTGCAAAGTGGAGTGGCACAAAATCCCTCCTGAGATCTGTTCAAACCTGGTGGTGTGGTGGTATGACTGGGTATTGCTGAGTATGGATGGGATGGCTGGGTACTGATGAGTAAGGCTGGGTATTTCTGAGTATGGCTGGGTATTGCTGAGTATGGATGGTATGGCTGAGTGTGGATGGGATGGCTGAGTGTGGATGGGATGGCTGAGCATGGATGGATGAGTATTGCTGAGTATGAATGGATGGATGAGCATAGATGAGTATTGCTGATTAGGGATGGCTGGCTGAGTGTGGATGGCTGGCTGAGTTTGGATAGCTTGCTGAGCATGGATGGCTGAGCATGGATGACTGTGTATGGATGACTGGGTATGGATGGCTGAGTGCAGGAATGGGCACAGATCAGCGCTGTGGGCACATCCAGCCCACAGCGCTGCAGCACTCGAGCTCTCCACTCTCCCCTCACACTGTACCTATTAGTACAGAGAGGGCAGAGAGGAACCGGACATGACGCTGGTTTGTTTACAAGTGATCGCTCTGTCATTTAAAGGAGCAATCACGTGGTAAACGGGCGATGTCAGCGACCATTTACCGTGATGCGCAGGGTCCTCCGGACCCGGTGGTCATGGATATTCCCGGGTGCGCGGCCCAGGGAGCAAGATTCTGGGAGGACGTCAATGTACGCCCTCCCAGAGTTATCGGGCTGCGGCGTAGTCGTCATTCGGCTATGGCGCAGTCATTAAGTGGTTAAAGTAGAACTTTGCAGAGAAATGTGTGACCAGGCAGGTGTTTCATTACAAGAGACGCATACAATGTCTTCTTTGCAATCCTACCTGTTAGCAATCTTCTTGACTGTGTATTCTGAGCTGCAAATGTGTTCAGCTTAAAGCATTGTTCCATTGTTCTTGTTTAACCACTTCAGCCCCGGACCAATTTGCAGCTAAAGGACCAGGCCCCTTTTTGCAATTCGGCACTGCGTCGCTTTAACTAACAATTGCGCGGTCGTGCGACGTGGCTCCAAAACAAAATTGGTGTCCTTTTTTTCCCACAAATAGAGCTTTCTTTTGGTGGTATTTGATCGCCCCTGCGGTTTTTATTTTTTGCGCTATAAACAAAAATAGAGCGACAATTTTGAAAAAAATGCAATATTTTTTACTTTTTGCTATAATAAATATCCCCAAAAAATATATAAAAAAACATTTTTTTTCCTCAGTTTAGGCCGATACGTATTCTTCTACATATTTTTGGTAAAAAAAATCGCAATTAGCGATTATTGATTAGTTTGCGCAAAAGTTATAGCGTTTACAAAATAGGGGATAGTTTTATAGCATTTTTATTAATATTTTTTTTTTTATTAGTAATGGCGGCGATCAGCGATTTTTATTGTGACTGCGACATTCTGGCGGACACATCGGACATTTTTGACACATTTTTGGGACATTTGTCATTTATACAGCAATCAGTGCTATTTAAATAGCACTGATTCCTATGTAAATGACAGTTGTAGTTAGGGGGTTAACCACTAGGGGGCGGGGAGGAGTCAGTGTGACGTGTTGTGTTTTTTTTTTACAGTAGGGGGGCGTGGCTGTACGTCTGACGTCATTGATCGGCGTTCCCGATGACAGGGAACCGCCGATCACTGACAGTCAGTGTAGGAAGCGCGGGGAGAGGTTTGTTTACATAGACCTCTCCCCGTTCTTCAGCTCCGTAACCCGATCGCGGGATACCAGCGGCGATCGGGTCCGCTGGTCCCGCGGCCGGGGTCACGGAGCTCCCGACCGGGTCGCGAGCGCGCCGCTAGCGGCGCGCAGCGCGACCACGGGCAGGCACATGCACGATCACGTACAGGTACGTGATTCTGCCTGCCCGTGCCATTCTGCTGACGTATATATGCAGTGGCCGGTCGGGAAGTGGTTAATACCTGCCTGAAGAACTAGTGATTTACACAAACATATCATTGAGCTTTACCATTCTACCACATTGAAGGAGAAAAAACTAACTTACATACTCACCTCTATGCTGCAATATCGGTGTAATTATTAATATTATTATTAACCACTTCAGCCCCGGAAGGTTTTACCCCCTTAATGACCAGGCCGTTTTTTTTGCGATACTGCGTTACTTTACCTGACAATTGCACTGTAATGCGATGCTGTACCCAAATAAAATCAATGTCCTTTTTTTTCCCACAAATAGAGCTTTCTTTGGGTGGTATTTGATCACCTCTGCATTTTTTTTTTTTTTTTGCGCTATAAACAAAAAAAAAAGAACGACAATTTTGAAAAAAAAATATATATATTTATATTTTTACTTTCTGCTATAATACATATCCAATAAAAATTTAAATAATCAACTTTCTTCATCAATTTAGGCCAATATATATTCTGCTACATATTTTTGGTAGAAAAAAATCCCAATAAGCGTATATTGATTGGTTTGCACAAAAGTTATAGCATCTACAAAATGGGATATTTTTATTGCATTTTTATTTTCATTTATTTTTTTACTTGTAATGGCGGTGATCAGCGATTTTTAGCGGGACTGCGACATTACGGCGGACAGATAGGACACCTAGCTGACCCTTTTGACACATTTTTGGAAACCAGTGACATTATTACAGTGATCAGTGCTAAAAAATATGCACTGACATTGTACTAATGACGATGGCAGGGAAAGGGTTAACATCAGGGGTGATCAAAGGGTTAACTTTGTTCCCTCAGTGTACTTCTAACTGTGTGGGGGGATGGGCTCACTGCATGGACACTCTGATCCGTGTTCCTGATTAGCAGTAACACTAGATCAGAGTGTCGATGCCTGACAGCACGGTAGTCTGCTTGTTTACATTGACAGACCTCCGTTCTGTCTCTGCGAGGAGGAGCGTGTCCAGTGGATATCGTGTCTGTCGAGCTCCCCTTGTGGCCAATCAGCACGCGATTGCGGCTAGGGCGGCGCGCATACAGGTACGCGATTCTGTGCAATAGAGCCGCCTTGCCACAGTAAGTATACGGCAGGCGGTCTGGAAGTGGTTAAAGAAAAAAAAAAGAAAAAACCTCACTTAGGGAATATATAAGATAATAAGATATACATGGCCAACTCACCCAAGCCATGGGTGGGGTTTCTGGAGTCAAAGTCAACAAAATACAAAAAAGGGAGAAAGAGGCTCCAAACAGTATATAATTATATAAACATTCATGACAATGTTGTCAAGAACAGATAATAATCAAGCCAGAAGATCAAAAAATAGCCACCAGCGGCAGATGATTTAAAGCAAGGCCCACAAAAAGAGTGGAGCAACGAGGGCCACTAATGTCACATAGTCCATAATTAAATATACCATAGATGGATGCAGCAATTAAAAGGTACAAATGGACTGAGATGAAATGAAGGCACTGGGATACACATATAGAAAGCTCATGTAGCTAGAGATATGCAGGCAAAGAGCAAATAAGCAGCAAAGGCAGCAGGGAGCAAATGGTAAGCAGCAGACAGATATTCATAGTTAGATAGGTGTCCACACAGTGGCACTGAGTTCAAGCACTTAACATGCAGATCCGGGAACAGTATCCCATGAAACCATCTCACCCGTAATGTAGTTGAATCTGGTAACTGCTAAACATGCTGCTTCAAAGCAGCTGCAAGGCGTGTTGAACTCCCCGTCCGCAAGTGTTCCGACTGCTGCAGGTGTCAGTGCAAGGGTAGAACTGGTGCCATATTCAAAGTCCTCAGCTGCGCTGTTAGATCCCATAGGGACAATATGGAGCGGCAGATGTGAGTAGCCGAGTGAACAAGCTGGAGAAGCTGGGTCACATGACGTGATGACGTCATAATAATATTATTATACAGAATTTATATAGCGCCAACAGAACTGAGTGATTACATGACCACTGAGCTGTCAGCCACCACTCTCTGCCCTGCTCCTGCACCTGCAGTGCTCACTAGAAAGAAGGTGGATGCAGTTGGCTCCAACTCTCAGTCATGCGCTAGAGTAGAGAGCGGTGACTGTCAGTCTCCGCCCTGCTCCTGCAATGCTCATTAGAAAGGAGGCGGGTTCAGCTATCTCTGACTCTCAGCCATGCACTAAAAGGTGGAGCCCACTGCCAATCAGGCAGCTGGGTGGATCTCAACAAAAATGTTGGGATCTTTCCAGAGCCTACAGTGGCTCTGCCACGTCAGTGGGCTATAGCATGCTGTCAGCTGATTCTGAGTCACAGGAGAGCAAAAGTAAGTGCACTTCTGGAAGCCACAAGAGAAGTATGACCAAAAATGCTTTGGCCATATTTTTCTTTAAGAAAAAATGACACATGCTGAATCCCTTTATTTAGAAGACTTTGTTTATTATATTTTGGGGTAAATTTGTGGTGCTGCTAAATTTATGTAGTACTGGCTGGGCTCCATTTATCGCTGAAAATAAAATTACACTGGGATGTTTTTCTCCACTCCCTTGATGGGCAGTGCAGGGGTGGAGAAGAGCTAGATTGACTGCTGCTGCATTCAAAGAGAGCCCATCCCCCGCAACAGGGGCAAGATGGAACCTGCATGGCCACAAGGTCAGGAGATTATTTGCTGTGCTAAGCCTCTCTCACAGCCAGAATGGAGAACTTTGATTAGGTGGGCGGGCCAGGAGGATCCTGGAAATTAAGTTGCATGTAGAGTACGGGGAGTCTGGGGGACCCACTGAGTGGGCAGCCAGAGTAGAGCTCTGGTACTTTGTTGTGGGGTGCCCAGGGGGTGCTGCTGCAGCTGGGACCCATGGGTAGGGCAGGGTGTTTAGGAAATATTGTAAGGCCAAGGACAGGGCTAGTGGGCATTAAAGTACTGAAAAAAAAACTGAAGGAGAACCATTTGTTTATTATTTAAGTAGAGTGGAGAGGTATTAGAATGCCTATTTTTATTGCTGTCTGTGTTCCCATTTGGGAGATTCATCCTCATCCTCTCTACTTGTCCTAACCATTGTAAACAGTGAAAGAAAATCCAACATTTTAAGTGGGGGAATCTTGCAATGGGGACACAGACAGCAATAAAAACAGGCATTCCAATGAATGAATTTTGGTGACTACCAAGGATTTCCTCTTACTTCCTGTTGTGGCTATGGTAAAGGGAAAAAAAACTGGCAGGAGTTATATCCTCTCCCTTAAAAGTTTTGCCTCACCTACTTGGAGGTATTGGGAGCCCAGAAGCACAAAGGCTTTGGGGGCCATTGCTGTACGTGTTGAGAATGGCCAAGTGTCAAGAGCCTCATAAAACAGGAGAGGAGATGCTGTTCGATGTGTACTGGGCCCAAAGTGTTGTAAGCCTGGAGCATGTATACAAGGCTGCAAGGTGACACAGGACTGTCTACTGCTGGTGCCACTGATGACAAAGCTGCTGTGCAGAGCATCTGTACCATGCGCTTAACTGCTCTGAGGGTTGTGCTGCCTGTAGGGGACTTTGCTACAGAGAGCATGCTGGGGTGAGCATGTTGAAGACCCCCAAGAACATGTATTGCTGTACTACCACTGCAGAAAGCTCCAGCAGTTCCTATTTCCAGAGAGTTTCAGCTATTCTGTGGTCCAGTGTTCCAGCTATCCTGCATTCCAATGTTCTACCCTGTCCTTCAGTATTCCAGGCAGCAGATTGTTACACCTCAGAGGCCTTTTACTGCCATTTAGTTTTTTCTCAATTTAAGCGTTCTGTAACATAAATGTAAATGTAGGGTCATATGTAACGTAACCTGTAAAAGTAGTGTATTTATAGACATAGTTTAATTCAGTGGCATTAAAGATACAGTGTAATAAAATATCTTGACAACTCCATGTAATTGAGAACTCAGTTTCAAATGCCAACATCTGGAATTCAATCTCGAAACCTTCCATTCACACATAATTACAGGGGATTATTTAACCTTAGAAATATTTATAAAAGACCAAATTCAAATTTAGATATTGAAAATATAACATACAGTATTCTCTTTCATAGTTACATAGTAGGCGACGTTGAAAAAAGACACCTATGTGTGTGATTATATGTCAGTATTACATTGTATATCCCTGTATGTTGTGGTGCTTATCTAATAGTTTTTTGAACCCCCCCCGGTGAGACAACCGCCTGTGGAAGGGAATTCCACATCCTTGCCGCTCTTACAGTAAAGAACCCTCTACGTAGTTTAAGGTTAAACCTCTTTTCTTCTAATTATAATGAGTGGCCACGTGTCTTGTTAAACTCCCTTTCACAAAAAAGTTTTATCCCTATTGTGGGGTCACCAGTACGGTATTTATAAATTTAAATCATATCCCCTCTCAAGCGTATCTTCTCCAGACAGAATAAGTTCAGTGCTCGCAAACATTCCTCATAACTAATATCCTCTAGACCCTTTATTAGCTTTGTTGCTCCATTTACAGTACATCATTCCTGAGAACTGGTGCCCAGAACTGGACAGCATACTCTAGGTGCGGCCGGACCAGAGTCTTACAGAGCAGGAGAATTATCATTTTTTATCTCTGGAGTTGATCCTCTTTTTGCCAATATTCTGTTTGCTTTGTTAGCAGCAGCTTGAGCCTATCATCTACTAGGACCCCCAGGTACTCTTGATTCAGTAATCAATAGTAGACAGGTGTTCCTCAATTAGAATGTGAAAGGAATGAGCAGGCCTGTAGACCAGAGTTGACACCTAGATGCCAATAGATTTGTCACATCCTTGGAGGTATAGATAATGATAAATGAAGTGTCACCTTACTGAGCCTCAAAGAGGAGCTCTAGCCAGTCTGTTTACAAGCCAAGCAGGGGACAAGGCATATACACCCAGAAGGCCCTGAACTGTCTGACAACAATTGATTTATGTCAAAGATCAGAGGAATATATTTTATCTCTTTTAGTTGCAGGGAAATTAAAAGAACTCTTTCTGATCATACACATTTTCGCCCAACCAAGCCATCAGAACCATGCATGGCCCATTTAACTCTGCTCACTATAAAATTTAGAACTGTCCTCCTGACTAAGGAGGGAACATCCCCGAGTGGATTGGCCACAGGTTAAAGTCCAGCCCACATTCATATCTCAATAAATTGCATTAGATATGGACGGGGTGATTCACATGGAGGCGACCTAAACTGGTGGGTTGCAAATGTTTCTGACACGGTCCTGTCAACAGTATAAACCTCAGTAAAAGTTTATATCTGTTTTTTATTACGTTATATTTTACAACCAAAATGTCCTTTGGTCTTTTTTGTAACTCTTTTCTTTGTACATATTTTATGCACTGTCCACCTTTGGTCTATGAAATTATAAAACGAATAAGCAGGGCTAGCCCAAGACATTGTGCTGGAATAAAATGCTTATCTGTATGCAAATGCACTGTGTGTTGGCAGATTGCAAATAGCAGATCTGCCAGACGGAGATCTGTGTGTGTGTGGCCCTGCAGACCGGTCAGCAGACAAACCGCTAGGTGGTGGCAAGCTACCATGAGTTATGTGCCTGGTGTTAGGGCATGTGTGGGACAGTAGAAACAGTCATCAACACTGGGATTCTAGCTTTTAGGATAGCTTGAGGAATCCAAGAAGTGTGCTCTAATTCCTAGATTGCTCCCTCTGCCTTATGCCGCGTACACATGATTGCACATTCTGACAACAAAATACATGTTTTTTTTATGACGAATGTTGGCTCAAACTTGTCTTGCATACACACGGTCACACAAATGTTGGAAATTCTGAACGTCAAGAACGCGGTGACGTACGACGAGCCAAGAAAATTGAAGTTCAATAGCCAGTGGGGCTCTTCTGCTTGATTCCGTGCATGCGTGGAATTTTGTGCGTCAAAATTGTCTACACACGCTCGGAATTTACGAGAACGGATTTTGTTGTGGAAAGATTTGAGATCCAGATCTCAAATTTTGTTTGTCGGAAATTCTAACGGAAAATGTCCGATGAAGCCTACACACGGTCTGAATTTCCAACAACCAGCTCCCATCGAACATTTGTTGTCAGAAATTCTGACCGTGTGTACGTGGCATAATGCCGCGTACACATGATCGGACATTCCGACAACAAAATCCCATGTTTTTTTCCCAACAGATGATGGCTCAAACTTGTCTTGCATACACGCGGTCACACAAAGTTGGTCGGAAATTCCGAACGCCAAGAACGCGGTGACGTACAACACGCTAAAGACAGTAATCTCCACTTGTTTGACCATTTTTCAGTGCCTCAATCTTTGGAGCACAATGTCATCATACCAATAATCCCTTGGGCACTCTGACTTCGACAGTTTGAGCTGGGATTCTTGGCCCAATAGAGGAAACAGAGTCTGGCACAGTTATCAACTCTCACTCAGTATGAGTAGGATTATACAGTGGTGGCTGAAGAGGGAGAATCTGATGAAGTTGCCCCGTTAGAAACATTAGACTAGATCACAATTACTATTCATCTTGGCAAAGATAGCTTGGAAGGCACACTGTGAGTAACCGTCAGTTCAGTCCAATGGGAGATTCCCATTGAGTGGGCCATACACTGTAGGTCTTCTATGAGCTGGTCCACAGGTGGGGCCACCATAGACAGACTACATTGCTTCTTACAGCAATTTAAAACTCAGGAGGATGTCTGAATCAGTTCTGCACCCCAAGGCAGACAGGACAAATGCCTTAAATTTTCTCCATGGATCTGCAATCTAGTTTATATATTTTCCAACAACATTTCTCGTAATGAGATTCCTCTTAAGGCTGTCAAGAGTGAACATGGTAGTCATATCCATTCCTCCATTTTGACAATGAGGGCCTTGAGTTTCCATGGTCATTCATCTCATGAGACAGAAGCCAATTCCCCTTTGCACATACGCAGGCTATGGCTGCAAACAGGAAGACTGATAGGGGAAGTTTGAGAACCTAGCCTGCTCCAGGATGATCTCTACCTTGAAGTGTGAGAAGGCACTTTACTAACATCTATGCCAAAATCCGGAACAAGTTTGTATTATTTCTCAGCAGGGTGAGATATTGACACTACTGCACTTCCGATGATAGCTGTTCTGGACTTCTTGTAGACCAGATTAGACATGAGCCTTAGCCTATATTCCTTGAGATTGCAAGCATCGACTAGGTTGGCAATAACAAGGCTTGAATGTGCCGGAAATCCTTTTGTTTGCACAAATTTTGAAGACAGGAGGTTTCGACCACCACGAAGGAGGATCTTTCCCAGTGGAATCTATTGGTGTTGCTGGATTTCAAATCAGTTCGACCATTTGCTCCAACAGAACAGTGTTCAGTTTGTGATATTATCTACTAGGCAGTATCTATCACAAGATCTTCAAGCAGAAGAGAGCTTCAGAAAAAGATATTGTTTTCTTTCCAGAAGGAGTAGACTTGTGTCCAATAGCTCATCTTGTATCAAGGGTAACAGCAGCCCTCCATCTAACAGTCATCTGGGCATTGCCTAACTTCCCAGAGGATCACTCAGGAGGGTCACACAAATTGGAAGTGTACAGAACTTGAAGTCCCTATCCACAATTGCCCTTTTCAGATCATGTAATAAGCCTTTCATCTTTCCAGCTGGAATTCATCAGGGAAAAGATGTTACCTCCTGGACTTAGTAGGTTTGGTCGTGCATATAGGACGAGGGGTTGTGAACCTCCTTCAGCAGTGGTTACATACTCTTCAAGAGCGGTTTCGGTCTCATGGGCTGCCCATTCGAAGGCGTCCATGGAATCCATCTGCAGGGAAGTATCATGGTCACCTCAAGATATCTTTTCAAGCGGTACAGAGTAGATCAGGGGGTCTTGCCATTAGTGGACTGTGGAGGAAGGACTGTTCCCTCTTCTGTCCCATTCTAATTAAAAATGTATTCGACAAGTAGAACCCATCCTGTCAGTTAGTTATTTATCACTAGTATGCTGCCATGGTGGCTGAAAATTGTATCAAATACTTACCATAATTTTCCTTTCCAGATGCCAAACCATGGCAGCATACGGACCCACCCTTGTACATTTTGGTATATAGCTAATTACAAAGAATGCGGTGTGGCCTAACTAGGCCTTTAATTTATGCTATTCACTGGTCCTGAGGGAGTGGAAGAGAGGCGGAGCCTATCACTAATATGCTGCCATGGTTTGGCATCAGGAAAGGAAAATTACGGTAAGTGTTTGATACAATTTTCCGTTTGAGTTTGTAATTTAAGGACATCCTTAACAGGTGTAACCACTTTGAAGTTCTGTCTCTACATTGGGTGAACTTGCATTGTGTGTGTTTCATGGACTGCATGTGTTTTCAATTGCCTCATTAGCACACAAACCTATGTTATACAAAGCTTGTATATAGCATTCTTTACCTTGCCCTGAAAAGAGGCGTGTGAATACTTTTATAGGCACTGTAGTAGCTTTTGGCCATAGCAGGAGTTTCAGTGGATGTCGTGCTTTAGCTTTTGCAGAAACCTTACTGCATTTTTTTTGCAAAACAGATGTGTTTTAGAGCAAGTATTTTTTACTTTTTTTTGTTTATTTTATTTTTTTTTTTTGGGGGGGGGGGGGATTTTTCACTGAAATATTTTTGATGTTGTCAATGTTTGTTGTTTGTAGGTTGTTAGTTTCACTTTGATTTAATTGTCTGTGCTGCATTATTTTGCTAACTCTTCCTCAAGATGTTGTGACTAAAATGATTAAATCCTTAAGAGACTGTCAATTTTTAACACCTGTTCATTTCCTCTGCAAAATGGTCAGACTTCAAAACCATATTCGGTTAGTGTCTCAAATTGACATAAATGTGTGGTTTTTGCTTTCCTTGCTCTTTTCCAAGTCCTGTTTTGTTGACCAATAAAATTTGTAGCAAATTTTTATGTTTCGTGTGTTTTGTTAATGTGTTTTGCAGATGCGTGCTCAATCCAAGTAATGCATTTTACACTCTTCCCCCCCATACAATTTTCATGCAACAGTTTTCCCAGCTGCAGCTTAGCTAGGCTGATTGGCATGGCAAAACAAAAAAAAAGGTGTGATTTGTCTAAAAGCTACTTTCCTGGTGCCCTCATGGTAGCATATGCATGGATTGTGTGTATTCTGCCATGGATAGGCACCAGGAAAGGAAAATTACAGAGAGGTAAGTATTACATTTTCAATTTTAGCACAGTGATTCTCAGCCTCAGTCCTCAAGTACCCACGACAGGACATGTTTTGGGAATTTATCTTAGCTAAAATAGCTGTCCTAAATACCAAGCCATTGTCTGTGATTTAAAGCACCTGTGCAAGATGAAGGAAAACCTGCAAACATGGCCTGTTGGGGGTACTTGAGGACAGGGTTGAGAACCACTGATTTAGAGCACTGAGCTAAAATCTAGCTCAAGACAATCCTATTCTATTTGTGGGCATTTAAGGGAAACCAAGTGAGTGTAATGCCGCGTACACACGAAGGGACAATCCCGCGGGATTATCCTCTGGACTGAAGTCCAGCGGATAATCCCCTCGTGTGTGGGCGCCGGCGGACTTTTTGGCGCCAAAGTACGGCGGACTAAAGTTTGAAGTTTTGTTTTCAAATTATCCACTGGACTTGGAAGTCCAGCGGACAATCCCGCCGTTAGTGGGCAAGTCCGCGGGACTTTTGAAATGAAGGGACTTGCCGCTCATCGGCAAGTCCGTTCATTTAGCACGTGACTTCAGGTTACGTAGCTAGCGTAGGCAGTTACTGCCGCCGCGCTAGCTCCGTGACCTGGCATGGATTTAAAGGGACTCCCCACGCCGAAAAAACGGCGTGGGGGTTCCCCCCAAATCCATGTCAGACCCTCATCCGAGCACGCAGCCTGGCAGGCCAGGAAAGGGGTGGGGACGAACGAGCGCCCCCCCCTCCTGAGCCGTACCAGGCCGCGTGCCCTCAACATGGGGGGTGCCCTGGGGAAAGGGGGGCCGTGCGGCCCCCCCCACCCCAAAGCACCTTGTCCCCATGTTGATGAGGACAAGGGCCTCTTCCCGACAACCCTGGCCGTTGGTTGTCGGGGTCTGCGGGCGGGGGCTTATCGGAATCTGGGAGCCCCCTTTAATAAGGGGGCCCCCAGATACCGGCCCCCCACCCTATGTGAATGAGTATGGGGTACGATGTACCCCTACCCATTCACCTAAGGTGTAAAATGTAAAGTACAAAAACACACACACTTTTGAAAAAATATTTTATTGCACTGCTCCGGGGGTCTTCTTCCGTCTTGGGGGTCTTCTCGCCGGACTCCCCCGCTCTCTTCTGCTCTTTTACCTAGCTCTTTCACGAGGGGGGGAGTCCGGCTACCTTCTTCGTCGTCGCCGACGTCTGGGGGTCTCGATCCGCCTTCGGGGGTCTTCTTCCATCTTGGGGTCTTCTCGCCGGACTCCCCCGCCATTTACCAAGCTCTTTTACCGAGCGGGGGAAGTCCGGCTACCTTCTTCGTCGTCGCCGCCGTCGTCTGGGGGTCTCGATCCGCCTTCGGGGGTCTTCCGGGGGTCTCTTCTGTTCTTGCGGCGGTCGTCGTCTTCCGCGCCGCCGGCGCCTTGTCCTTCTTCTTGTTCTTGTTCTTCTTCTTGTTCTTGTTCTTCTTCTTCTTCTTCTTCCGATGTTGACACGTCGCTCTCTCTGCCCGGAATGCCTGTGCCGCTCTGCGCTGAGACTTATATAGGGGAATGGGGACAGGGTCACATGCACATATCACATGGTGACCCCGCCCCCTTGTGTTGTCACAGTCCCGGAGGATGCTGGGACTGTGACAACACAAGGGGGCGGGGTCACCATGTGACATGTGCATGTGACCCTGTCCCCATTCCCCTATATAAGTCTCAGCGCAGAGCGGCACAGGCATTCCGGGCAGAGAGAGCGACGTGTCAACATCGGAAGAAGAAGAAGAACAAGAACAAGAACAAGAAGAAGGACAAGGCGCCGGCGGCGCGGAAGACGACGACCGCCGCAAGAACAGAAGAGACCCCCGGAAGACCCCCGAAGGCGGATCGAGACCCCCAGACGACGGCGGCGACGACGAAGAAGGTAGCCGGACTTCCCCCGCTCGGTAAAAGAGCTTGGTAAATGGCGGGGGAGTCCGGCGAGAAGACCCCCAAGACGGAAGAAGACCCCCGAAGGCGGATCGAGACCCCCAGACGGCGGCGACGACGAAGAAGGTAGCCGGACTCCCCCCCTCGTGAAAGAGCTAGGTAAAAGAGCAGAAGAGAGCGGGGGAGTCCGGCGAGAAGACCCCCAAGACGGAAGAAGACCCCCGGAGCAGTGCAATAAAATATTTTTTCAAAAGTGTGTGTGTTTTTGTACTTTACATTTTACACCTTAGGTGAATGGGTAGGGGTACATCGTACCCCATACTCATTCACATAGGGTGGGGGGCCGGTATCTGGGGGCCCCCTTATTAAAGGGGGCTCCCAGATTCCGATAAGCCCCCGCCCGCAGACCCCGACAACCAACGGCCAGGGTTGTCGGGAAGAGGCCCTTGTCCTCATCAACATGGGGACAAGGTGCTTTGGGGTGGGGGGGGCCGCACGGCCCCCCTTTCCCCAGGGCACCCCCCATGTTGAGGGCACGCGGCCTGGTACGGCTCAGGGGGGGGGGGGGGCGCTCGTTCGTCCCCACCCCTTTCCTGGCCTGCCAGGCTGCGTGCTCGGATGAGGGTCTGACATGGATTTGGGGGAACCCCCACGCCGTTTTTTCGGCGTGGGGATTCCCTTTAAATCCATGCCAGCTTGCGGAGCTAGCGCGGCGGCATTTACTGCCTACGCTAGCTACGTAACCTGAAGTTACGTTCGAAATGAACGGACTGCTCCGTGTGTGGGCAAGTCCGTTCATTTTCAAAAGTCCCGCGGACTTTTGGCCGGCGGATTATCCGCTGGAGAAGTCCGTGCGTGTGTGGGCAAGTCCACACGCTCGGAAAGTCCAGCGGACCCAGCTGGAAAGTCCCGCGGGATTGTCCGCTGGACTAGGTCCGCCGGCAAAAGTCCGCACGTGTGTACGCGGCATTGGAACTCCTGCTTGTCTTTTTTAGGTTGGGCTTTGTGTCCCTTTTCTGAAAATTGGCTTCACTTCCTGTCACATAGACAAACAGGAAGTAAGGGTAAAACCCTACCAATGTCTTTCCTTGGGGACACACAGGTCAACTTATCTAGCGTCCCCATTAGGCAAATTGCACTCTAGCACTTTGTTGTGTACAAATTATTAGGTATTTGGTGGTTTATTAAAGGCAAATCTACTCTGCAATGCAAGTGTACTCGCTGTAAATCTGAGGAGAAGCACTGGTGATTTTATGATCCAATCATGTAGAAGCAAAGATGCTGTTTTTTTTATTTTCCTTGCATGTCCCCTTCGGATCTCCAGCAACTGCACTTCCACGTGCACTTGTAATGCAAAGTGGATTTGCCTTTAGTAAATAACCCCCAAAGTCTAAGATGCCAAATAATTTGGGGTGTACAGAGCAAAATGCTAGAGTGCAATTTACCTAATGGGGAAACTATTTAGATTGACCATGTAAGGGTTAAATCTGCTTAGACCTAAACAATCAGTGAGAAATTCTGTCAGAGCTCTGGAAGCATTCAATGCACAAGACAAAATAGCCGTTTCAATGAATGCTTAGTTTATTGGCAGCGTGGGCTGTACCTTTATAGAAAATATAAACAAAGAATATTGCACAACTTAAAGAGAAAGGAGGGAGGGAGGAAGGACAAAGTACATCACATGAGACATAACATTATTATTATATTATTATATTTAATGCTGACATTTTGACTTTGTCTGAAGACATAATTTCAAAACCAGTTCTTACCAGACCTTATCTATCCTGTGGTCATTGTGACAAACAGGACCGATATTCGTCTGTCAGAAATTTATAGAATGTCTCGGTCTTGTAAACTCTTTTTCACCCTTCAGACCTGTGTGTCCCCAAGGAAAGACATTGGTAGGGTTTCACTTCCTGTTTGGCTATGTGACAGGAAGTGAATAAATTTGAAGGACAAAGTGGCAACATTTGGGAGGTGTCTTCACCCTATCAGGAATGTAGACATCTAATCCCTCTGCACTATATCCCCAAGCAAAAATAACAAAAGGATTTAATTTAGCTTAACTTTGCAAAGACACATTCCGAAGTTAAACTGTGATGCATGTCAATGGCCCATTTAGACGTTGTTTAATAGAAAACACCAGTTGCCTTTCACTATAAACATTTGTTAGTCCAGTCCTGGAAATCTGCATCTGCTTTACTATTAATTTCCATAAAAATTGGGTTCCTGCAGCTAAATGCGCCAGATACACGACCGCTGTGTATGTGAGATGCGCAACTGCTGTGTGTGCGGAGGTATGTACCCGTGACACATATCTGGTTCCCAGAAGCAGTGGCCAGCACACAGTAATGACATCTCCTCCAGGAAGTTGCTTGTACTGCTGCTAATTTCTTCCCACCACCATGGCCCGCTCACTGTTCTCTGAGGAAGAGATGATCCTTATTTTTAAATTAAGATAATTTTTTATTTATTTATTTTTACATGGGGTGGTGTTTGTGTGGGTCATGTGTGTATGTCTATATGATTTGGCCTCAAAACACACACCTACTTCCTGTGTACAGATTCACTTCCGGGCCAATGTATATTGCTTCCTGCTTCAGTGTGTGTGTGTGTGTGTGTGTGTGTGTGTGTGTGTGTGTGCGCGGGCGTGCGTGTGTTTGTGTGTGTGTGTGTGTATAGATATAGCTATATATATAGATATAGATATAGATATATCTATAGATGTAGGTTCTTGTGTCCACCAGCAGAGAGAAGTTGGGTAGATGCCACACTCCCAAATTCTGGAAGCATAATAATTGTCTAGCACAGGGGTCTTCAAACTACGGCCCTCCAGTTGTTCAGGAACTACAATTCCCATCATGCCTAGTCATGTCTGTGAATGTCAGAGTTTTACAATGCCTCATGGGATGTGTAGTTCCGCAACAGCTGGAGAGCCGTAGTTTGAAGTTTCCTGATCACTCTAGCATGTCTTGAAAAAAAGGTGTTTTTTCATGTGCCTTGTATAATGCCCAAGAAATGTCGTTTGGAAAATACAAGTGGGTCATGGCCATCTACATTCCAAATTTGGCACTTAAGATGGTCATGCATTATGCAATCTTATTGGCCAATCTCTGTACAACTCGATATTTAGGCAAAATAGGTAATAGGAAGATGCACTTGAACAGTTAATTCAAATTATAGGAACTCAAACAGGCTCTAAATCTAATTTATTTAAAGCGGTTCTGCACTGTCTCCTGGGATCTCGTATAATTAATCCCAGGAGTCAGTGCGCCTAGCCGAAGCAAAATCTCGCATGATTTAGACGACAATTACGCAGCTCATAGCTGTAGCCACTGAGCATGCGTGGGAACCAGCAAGGAATGCTGGTTCCTCCGAATGAGGGAAGGAGGAAGTGATTGCTTGTGGGCTTCAAATGCCCACAAGCAAGATGACATTGGCCAAAAACTATTTTATAAAGAATCGATTAACCTTAAAAAAAAAGGACATGGATAACGGGCGAAGACACTACAAGTAAGGATTGAATTAACACCACATCATTTTAAAAGATTACAAAAAATAAAAATAAAAAAAATTAGTCAGTGCAGAACCGCTTTAAGCTCTAAATGATTGCAATGTATGGTCACCTTTAAAGATCAAGATCTGAAAATATAAATTTATTGGGTTTAGAAACACTTCTCTGTTCTTTGTAATGTATTGAAAAATTTGGGTAAAAAAAAAAAAAAAACACATTTCAAAGATATATTGGAATTGATAGGAATGAGATTAGCATCAAAAGGGTTAATTAACTGAGAACACCTACTAATTGCCTAACAAGACACATCCAATGAGATGAAATTAACCAATTGTATTGATCGTGCGCTATTATCAATGAGAAAACCGCAGGTACCCTAGCGACAGTGGCAGTTTACATATGCGGGTATTTATTATTGCTATTTGCGCTTCAATGTGCGCTGGTTCGCGCATTCGATTAATTACTTTTCCGGCGCACCAATTAATGTATGAACTGGTGCAGTGCCTTCTTCTAAGTAAATCACCCCCCAATGTATTCAATTAAAAAATACAATAGGTTAATAGTGCACCTCCTCAAGGGCCAAATTACCCTGAAGCCAACCTAGGCAGGTGAATGTGGGTCAGGGTCTCAGCCACCCACATATACTGCCATTGTTCCCCTCTTTCATTCTAGTCTTGGCCCACCTGTTGAGGCACCAGGCCCTAGGCTCTACAGTGACAAAAGCAGGCACTGCAGGAGATAAGCTTTTCCTCCTCCAGTCTGAGTTCATTATGTGTGTGCCCAGTAATGCTTCTGCTGCGTCTCCATCTGCCAGTAATGTGAATATTCCCAGCTTGCAAAATTATCAGCAGATGTATTACTGACAGAAAATTCTAAGCTCTGCAGGACTCATAAAAGTTGTATAATTTTATGAGCATGTGGTATGCGTATTATTCATTCATACTGGTTTTCTTTAATTAGTTACATTATGAACAAATGCTTGCTCCTCCCTTTAACAAGTAACTTGGAATGGTACATAGTGATATAATTAAAGTCACATTTTTTAAATAAAAGAAAAGGTCATCCTTATGATATGATGCAACGATATTGATGATATTGCTCTTCTGACAGTCCCCCGCTGGTACTGTCATCTTCTCCCTTCTCTCTGCTCCAGGTGCATCCTTTAGCAAGCCGAGTGCTAAGAAAGGGAACCAGGAGTGTGCACTCCAGGGCCAGGCTCTGTGCATCCATGGACACACACAGCATTGGTAAACCACCCCCCGGCTCCCTCCTCACAGGAGTTTTACTGACAGCAGCAGGAGACTTTGGCATCACTGCTCTCAGTTTCTCCTGTGAAAGCACGAAGTGAGGGAAGCAGTGCTGGAGCTGGAGACAGGAGCAGTTAAGGGATAGAGGAGGCTAGGAAAGATAGTGGTGCGTTATTTACCCCTAATGCAGAGAATGCAGTAAGGGAAGTAAAATCTTTTAGACTGTAGAACTACTATAAATCATACATACCTCACAAACCACTTCTTTCAAGCATTTTCCTACATCTTTAGTGTAAAATATTTTATTTTGGTACCATGCAAACTAACCTTAGTAGATTCTGTAATCGCATTCATTTGTGACCATCTTAAATTGGCTGTAAGCCTCTATCATGAGAAATGAACATCCTTCTATAGTGTGTACTTGCCTCAATACAAAGCAATGAGTGTAATTTCTCTCTGATCTCTCTTACCTCTCTCTGCTATCTGTATGGGTCACTGATAAAACTCTGTGCCAATTCCACATCCTCCCGGGTGACACCCTTTCCCCCACCACCAACCACCTTTCCAGCACACAGCAGGTGACTGACAGCCGCTACTGTGTATGCTTCCCTATCACAGTGTGTAGAGGGGGGTATCTCCATTCCCTCACTCAGGTTTCACTAAACTCTGTGCTCTATCCTTGCAGTGTGTGTGACATCAGTTCTCTGCCCCCTGTCTTATACTTCTGAGAAAAATCCTCTGATCTGTGTACTTTGAACTGCGGTAGATAAACAGGTAAAACTTATGTAGGTGGATTTGTTTAGGCTCTGTTTCCACTACTGCGAGTTGTCACATGACAAGTCAAAATCCATGTATTTCAATGGTCCCCGTTCTAATTACATTGTGCCAGAAAACAAAGAAAACCCCAACCAACATTCACACACACACACATTCATACCAGCACCTCATACGATCCCATATCAGCGCCACATTTCCAGAGGCCCCCTACTTTCGTCTGATAAAGACTTCAACTGGGGCTCCCAGTTGAAGTCTTTATCAGACGAAACGCGTCGGTAGAACCTTGCATTTATACCGACTCTTGTGCGCCTTGAAATTTTTGTTTTGCTTTTAAAAGATATTTTTTAATAGAATGTATTCCGGAAGCAAATTCTATTTTTTACAATAAATGGAGTCCTTTCCTGGACTTTTCACACGATGAGGAGGCCCTCTCTTTCTTTTTTCTTTTTCCATTTACCTTCATATGCTGAGATGATCCACGCACGGCGGTGAAAGTCCTTCTATTGGAAGCGTTCTGGCGATCCATTGCCATCTGGTGAGTGGAGAGAGACATCCCCGGTCGAGCCTCGCTTCAAGCATTGATCCAGCATAGGCGTGAGCCTTAAAATCTAGAGCCCGTTTGACCCCTCACCACCGGTTAGTGGGTCCACCAGATGTGGTAAGCGTACCCAATTCATTTACATCTTCTGGTTTGCAATTGAATCCGATATCAAGAGGATACAGTTTTCAAGCTCCCTTTAAGTAAAATAATTTCAGAATGCTATGCTATGGACTTCTCTATTAACCTTATTTAGATTTGATTGGTTTTTTATGAGATATTGTATACACATACGTCCATTTTTTGGCGTGTTTGTCCATAGCTTCCATCTACCCATTCATGCTGCCATAGGGATGTTTTGTTCCTTTTTTCCCATTCATTAGTCCTTCCTGGCATCACTCAGGATGGTACCATCCAGTATGACTGCATGATTATTGTCTAATTCACACATTATTATAATAATCCTAGTTTTTGTATTATTTGGTGCCTGTAAGATTTACTCTGTGCAGTTACATTTTATGTAGCGTGGACCTTCATACCTACTAGGCTGTGATCGCTTTCACTTGCTCGTTAGAGCACGTGATTCCCATCATTATCGCCAACGCTGCTCGCAAGAGTGTTTGGCCCCCATTGTAAGATATGGTTCATACTCTGTAGTGCTCTACCAACATGTTCCTTTAAGATTACTATATTTTTGCTACAGTTTAGTGTACTTATCAAACATCACCTTCTTCGTTCATGAAGATTGGCTGATTTAGTTGATTCCCTAAAGTGCACCATACGACTATTGAGTATAAGTGATACACGTGTTTCACGTAGTGCACATATGACCAACGTTTACACATTTTTCACATTATATTTGAACACTCTATAATGGTCGAGATTTATATTTTCGTCTGCAAAAAGTGTTCTTACATTTTTTCTTAGCGCCACACTGTTTACCTATATATTCCCATTCACAATTTGTCACATTGTTGTGTGTTGGCAGCTATATTTTCTGGGTGGCGCAGCTATTTACCCACACTCTTCAGAGTGTAAGGTATTGGCAGGTGAAGCTTGTGTTCGAAAAAAGGAAATAAAGCCTTCCAAAAGGATGATAGTCCAGGACAATTCCAAAACATATGAAAAAAAATTGCAGCAATCAAGTCACATCTAGAACAAGCAATATCTGAACCTTAATCCCATACGAACCAGCTTGGTTGGAGTGTAGTGTAAGGCCCCTTTCACACTGGGGCGGTTTTCAGGCGGTACAGCGCTAAAAATAGCGCCTGTATACCGCCTGAAAAAAACGGCCCCATTCACTCCAGTGTGAAAGCCGGCGGGCTTTCACACTGGAGCGATGCGCTAGCAGGACAGCAAAAAAAGTCCTGCTAGCAGCATCTTTGGAGCGGGATAGGAGCGGTGTGTTCACCGCTCCTATACCGCTCCTTCCCATTGATTTGAATGGGACACCGCGGTAAAACGGTGCCAAAACCGCCGCAAAGCGCCGCTACGGCGGCGCTCTGCGGGGGTATTTAACCCTTTTTTTCGGCCGCTCGCGGGGGTAAAAACCGCACCGTGAGCGGCCGAAACCCGCGGGCAAAACAACGGTAAAGCAGCGCTAAATATAGGGCTGCCTTACCGTCACCGCGGCTCCCGCCCCAGTGTGAAAGGGGCCTAACTGATGTACAAACTTAAACTGAATGAACTGATCAGCAGTGCTGATTATATCCTGAAAGCATACCTCAGTAGCCTCTTCCCAGTCCGCCTCAGAAATCTCAGGCATCAGCAATAGCCATTTGCGATGAGAGTTCTGGAAAGGATCAGCCCCGCTTTGTGGAGCATTAGTGTGTCATAGAAGGAATATACCCACTAATGGAACCTACAGGATACACAACGAAACAAAACCAACTATGTTTTAATGAAAAGGGGCCTAGAGTTTTTATATTCTATAGGATCCCCTATGGGGTAACTACATAGCATAGTACTTATACCTTATCAAAAAGAGCTGTTAGAGAAGGTTGGAGTTATTTGAAATTCCACAACCACCTAAAACATCATTAGTAAAGTTAGCTTCAAAAATATTTGATAGGTGACAATTATCTATATAAAGACACATAAATATGGCTATAAAGCATTATCCGAGACCCAAATGAGTACATATAGTAACTTCAATTAAAAGTCTCCTATAGCTCTCGCACCTTGATGGGATAATGAAAAAAGACAGACAGCGGAACAGGAAATTCCCAAACCGACACTATACAGAAAATCATCATTTGGCAATATCATTATAATATGCCACCAGCTCTCACCCGGCCCCACTTGTGTCAAGCATCCCCTATAGCCAGTATGTTCGTCTTAAAAGAAATTATTCCAAACAAGAGGATTTTTTGGAAATAGAGGCTAAAGCCCTACAGGAATGATTAATAAATAGGAGATACAGTAGGTCATGCCTTAAAAAAGCATACCAGAGAGCTAATGGCCAACACAGGGAGTCAAAATGTAAGACTCATTGCGCGGTATTCTGGACAGCATAGACAAGTCCGTCAAATTATGAAAAAGTTCTGGTACCTCCTGGAGGCAGATAATATAGTATCTAAATATGTGAAAAATTACCCTGAAATTACATTTAGACAATCAGAATCCCTGAAAGATCAGTTAGCCCACAGCCATTATTTCCATTCCATGTAGAAAGGAACTCCGCAAATCCACTGGCATGGCACCATGTGGCAAATGTTATTTTTGCAAATATATTTGGAAAGCGCAACAAATTACCTTGCGTAATGGCAGAGTATATAAACCCCTTTTTTTGCAAATTGACAGTCAATTGGTATAAGTGATCTACATGGAATGTGAATGTAGCATGTTTTTTACGTGGGCAAAACAAATACCACTAATACCGAGGCTTATATCATATAGCAGTTTGGATGAACTGAATTTATGAGAAATATACAGGGACACATTTAATCATCTGTTTGCTTTAGATGCAATAACAAGCTTTATGTACCTGCACATGTCTTTATAGGCGCTTGCTGATGCATGATGCATGAGAATTCAATACCAGCAAGCGTGCACTTTATTGGGATTGTTTCACATTATGATCTCAAATTGCCAAGGTGATTTTGTATAGGATGGGGATGTTTAAGATTTTGTTTTTTCAGTCTTTGATGAACTAGATACATCTCATTGAGTATTCGCATGAATCGAGGACAACAGTATTTCATAATATATGCGGTGTTATCTACTGGAGGTTGTTTGCTCGCTTTTGAACATCCATGCTTGGCAGCTAATTACACCTGCTGTGCTGGAACACTTACGAACACTGCTTTGGGTCCCTACACCATATACATAGCGGATTAATCAATATAGTTACATAGTAGGTGAGGTCGAAAAAAGACACAAGTCCATCAAGTAAATATCTTATCGATCCGTCGATCCCCGCTGAGCAGGCAGATGACAGGTCTGTCTCTGCACTCTGTGCAGGGACGGACCTGTCAGAGCGCCGCTCTCTCCTATGGGGGATCAGATGAAGACAGACCGTTGAGTCCGTCGTCACCCGATCCGATCCGCAGATGGATGAAAAAATAGTTTTTTCCTCCGTCACACTTTTTCAGATCGGAGTGGGTCGGATATCAGCGGACATGTCACCGCTGACATCCGTCCCTCCATAGACCTCTATGGAGTGTCCATTCAGGTCCGCCTAAAAAACTGACAGGTGGACCTGAACGGATCGTCCGTGTCAAAGGGGCCTTACTTTGAAAGGTTGTCTACACCCACGGATGCTCTATCTATCCTGCAGCTATATCTGTCTACCTGTGTTTTCTGGTTTGTCAGCATGCAATGTTTCTCTGTTTACTGCAACTGGTATGGTGGAAAATCTTTGTACATCACCCTGAGGCAGCAGCATGTAAATGTGGCTAATCGGATGTTTTTGGACGTCGGTTTCTAGCTGTCAAGTTAAATGGTTCAGGAGAGGTTAAACAACGTCCCGTGTACATGAAGCTTAACAATCTAGCTGTGGAACCTTACTGAGGCCACTTGGACCACACCTTGGTGAACTTTTTCGGGCAGCCCCATGTGACAATAGGTATCCTTATGCCCCATACACACGGTCGGAAATTCCGACCACAAAATCCGTCTGATTTTTTCCGACGGATTTTGTCTGACACTGGTGTTGCATACACACGGTCGGACAAAGTTGTCGGAAAATCCAATCATTCTGAACGTGGTGACGTTTGCTGCGTACAACGGGACTACGTAGAGGCTAGTAGCCAATAGCTTTGGTCTTGTAATGTGATCTGAGCATGCGTGGCACTTTGTCCATCGGAATTCGCTACACACGAGCGGAAAAAGTCCGATAGGACTTTGTTGTCGGAAAATTTGAGAGCAGGATCTCAACGGAAAAAGTCTGATGGAGCCCACACACGGTCGAAATTTCCGACAACATGGTCCCATAGGACATTTTCCGTCAGAAAATCCGACCGTGTGTAAGGGGCATTAGAGTGGTAGGGCTGTGTGAACCAGCTGTTGCCAAAACTTAATTGTTGGAGGAGTGGGTTTTTCCAGGTGAGGGTAATGGCCCTTCTGGCGTAAAACAGGAGGAGAGCCCCAGTAGGGTGCACTCAGCTATCGTAGGGACTATATCTTTGAAATCATCAGCTTTACCTCGGTTACTAAGCTCTAGGGAAAATAAATGCAACTGCACTTGCAAAGTGCACAGTCTACAGTATTTGCCTTTAGTAAATCAACCTCAATGTGTGCACACTTGACTGACAGTTATGGTAATTTATGATATACCTGGTTCAGTTTGATTTGTTATTTATTGATAGAGGTCCCTGCTATCAAATATGCTAAGATTTTTAATGGATTTTTGTAGAAATATGATATGTTTATAGTATGAATTAATAAAATTTGTAATAATGTATAATATATCTATCTCTATATACAGTATATATATATTGTTTATCTTCCTCTTTTTTTTTTTTTCTTTGTGTGTTTTATTATTCAATTTTCCTGGCTCTTAAGCCAGTTATGTGTGTTCCCTTGATTCATTTTCAAATAAAACCTTATTGTTTTTACATTAGCTAGTAAGTAGGAACTATATCTCCCCTATAGCAAAATTAGAGCTTGGACTGAAAGAGTACCCGGTCTTACTCATTTTAGCTTCTTCCACTCTCAATTCTTATCAAGTGGTATCTTAGGCCTGACATGTCATATTTTTAATGATGTTCTACCTACTCTTTCTTGTTAATTCACTTTTATGCTGCACTACTGTACTTATGGTTGAACGCTATTCACAGATATGAAAGATACATTTGTACCATTGTTTATATGCTACATGTTGAAAAAAAAAAAAATGATTATTTAGTTGTACTCTGAAACAATGTCTTCACCTACAAAATTGCATTATATGGCAACATTGAGAAAGTGATTCAGCTATAGAATTGGAACAGGTAGAATGGTACAAGATAGCCCTTTTTCCTTGTCTTTTTATATGCAGTGCACCGCACTGCTTTCCTGGCTTTATTGTCGGTCTGAGTGCGGCTGTGAATCAGGTCGCAGGGAGATGGGCAGCATAGGATGGGCTAGTCGCCATGCAATGGTATAAATGGTCTTGGAGGGCTGCAGTTGTAAGGGCTTCTCTCCCTCTCTCTCTGCAGTCCTGCCAGGTAAACGACTTACCTCAGATTCTGACTCTGAGTCTCCTGTCTGCCTCTGGATGTGCGGTCCTGGCTCCCCTGCTATGCTGTGTACTTCTGTAGGTTTGACGGTCTGACTGGTTTTTGTCTCAGACCCTAACTGTGTCTGCTGTCTGCCTATGCATCTCACCTGCGGCTGCTTCTGAAGTGAGTGGATGAAGGCAGATGGATCTTAAAGAGACAGGGTTCCATGTTTTTTGGTGAGAGGTAGTATGCTTTTTTACATATATTTTGTGCAAATATGAGCTTGCCCACATGTTAGTGGCACAGAAGATTAGCAAAGGTAGGACAGGGCAATGTGGGACATGGTTTTTAAAATAGTGCTCAAGGATATTATGCAAATTAATGTGTTTTGTATTATTTTAGGAGCAGAAACCCTGAATGCAAACGCTCCAAAAAACATAAGACCCGCCAACAATCATCTTATCCTGACCAGGACAACGACACCTAACAGGTTGTCACATTCATTAAGCATGTGGTCAATACACTCTAAAGGAGTTATTTCCACTTACCCTGTGAAGAGACAGGATCCAGGAAATTGGCACATGCCTTTATGCCAGCATGATAGAAAATGGCTTACCAAGCTCAGGGGGCATTTTTGGGCCTGCATGCAGTCTGCAGTGGCAGAGAAATGAAATTGCACAGGTTGCCTCACAAGGATGTGGTCGTGCAAATTTCTAAACTCTATTAAGGCGGCTATAGCAGAAAGGATGCTGCAAATATCCACGCTACAAGCAACACCCATAATGATACAGAGTAAATTGCTCGTTGATGAAGGATGACAGAGGACCAATTTACAGTAAGGGCTCTTTCCTTCCGTTTTCGGATGAAAAGCGGACATACATGTATCCCTATGGGATAGCGGGTGTCAGCGGATGAGCATCCGCTGACACCCGATCTCGTCCGTGTCCGCTATGCTCTGTTTCTGCAGACGGAGGAAAACCCTATTTTTTCATCCGTCTGCAGAGCGGATCGGATGACGATGGACTCTGCGGTCCGTCGTCACCCGATCCCCCATAGGGGAGAGCGGCGCTCTGACAGGTCCGTCCCTGCGCTGTGTGCAGAGACGGGCCTGTCATCTTCCTGCTCAGCGGAGATCGCTCCGGTGATCCCCGCTGAGCAAGCGGATATCCATGGGGCAGATCAGCACTGATCCGCCCCGTGTGAAAGAGCCCTAACAGTTTCTCTAAGCTTTATCCAAATGGGATGGCTGATGTATGTTTATGCACTGCACTTCCAGGGGTGGATGCTGCCTTCTAGTGTCTTGGGCAACAAGTGTCTTTGCCTTTTTATAACTCAGTTGCCTTCAGAGATCCTATGGATGAGAAAGTGGACTTGTTCACACCAGATGTAGTCCAGTGCGTTTTTATTCTGTGTCTAACTTTGATTCCAATTACCTAGTTCACACCAGTACAGCGCATTCTAGTGCAGTCAACAAAAGTAGAATGTTGCATTGTTTCTGTATGGAACACATCTGGAAAGTGGCAACACGCATTGAGAATACATCAGAAACACATCTGAAACACAGAAATTGTGATAATCTGGCCATCAGGCTTGCACAGAATCTATACAGTGACAGATTTTGCCTGCCAATCAGCAATAGTAAAACTTCTTTATATAAACTTCAGAAATATCATTACATTCAACACTAGAAACTACAAGATTCGGCACAGTTTCTGGAAAGAGTGGAACCTAGCAACTGACTTTTGGTTGATGCTTTTGATAGACCTAGTACAAGCGCTGGCACACTCAGTCACTGCCATGAGAGCATTGTGGTTACGCCACTGGAGGGCAGGCAAGCCTTTGACATTTCCTATAATGAGAGGTTATTGTTTGGCCAAACGCTGAACAACGCAATCAAGCGAATGACAGGAGGAAAAGTCTGAACTGTGGCCACAGACTAGTAAGAGGAAGCCGCCATCCTTCACTCAAGCCTACTGAACTTTAGAAGGTCCAGGAGGCCAACTCTTATAGGACAGGCTGCAGATTTAACAGATCACAGTGGAGGTGTCTCAAAGTTACTTTTGACATGAAATCAAGAGCAGAGCAGGCTGCTAAGATGGCTGGAAAGTCTTTTTGTAGGTGCGGCCAACCAGTCTCTTCCAGTTGGGGCCAGGAGGCCTGAGTGAAGTTGATGATTGTCATCCAAACCCTCCAGAAGGAGGATACAATCATCAAAGACCAGTGGATCCAGAGGACAGGTGGGTGTACAAGGGAGAATTCCAAAGTTGACCACTGAATTCATTTAATTTATGTTCAACAGATCTCAGAAGAGAAAATGTTTACAAGATTTTTATACTGCTACAAGGCCATCATGCCAGTGATGCCGGAAACATAGAATCATCTGGGGGCCTTTCGCCCCAGTTTTTCTAGTACTTAAGGCAGGAGTCTTCTGGCCTGTTTCAGTTTGAAGGAAACAAATGTGTTAATACACACCAAGAGGTTTGTCCATGCAGACAGTCACAGGGACAGTTCAGCAAGAGGACCAGTTGGTATCAATTGGTATCAATTGACTCATACTTCCATGTACCAATCAATGCCGAGCACCAGAGGCATGTGAGATTTGCGTTGGCCAGACGCCACTTCCAGTTCAGGTGTCTGCCTTTTACAGAATTTGCACACCCCCAGGAATCTTTTTGAAGATCATGTTGGCAGTGGTGGTACCTTGGGCCAGGTAGCACATGAGGGCGTTTCAGCTTGCCTGTCCATGGATCAGAAAATCTTTGTGCCTATACAAACTCAACAAGAGCGGAAATTTTGGACATCGCCACTGTGCTTCTTTCGGAGGCATGCCTCTCAGCCCAGGAGATGCCAGTCTCTGGGGCTGGGGAGTCCACAATCTGAAGAAACAAGTGCAAGGCCAATGGAGAGCGGTGGAGCACAGAATCCCCAAGTATCTTGAATGGAATGAAACCTTTTTTCAACAAGACAGAGAACCACTTACAGTCAGTTAAGGTTGGTCTGCTTGCCAGGGAAGCAAATCCAATTATTGGTTTGGTTAGACAGCAAGTGCCTCATACCAATATTGGCCCTATGGGGCATTCCAGCAGTAGTTCTCAGGGAGACTTCACTGAACATGCAGCTTCTAATATTTGCAGCAGGATACCAATGCAAAGACTCTGTTCACAGTGCCATCTTTGTCTCTGGTCGAATTAAATAATTTATGGCAAGGTCAGTAATAGCAGCCCAATCCAGTGAGACTACTTTTAATAGCCTGGCTAGGGAATAGGCTACACTAGAGGTGCAGGGAGTCTCATCTGAGGTTGTTCAGAACTTCGTGACCAGAAGATCATCCATGAATGCTACATAGGAGAGGATATGAAAGAAATTTGTTTTCTTTGCTCAGCAAAAGCTTTCTCTCCTGTGTTCCTTGCTCTAGCCAATATCCTTGACATTTTACAGGCAGCGCTAGAGGTTGGTCTGGCATACAACTCTATTTAAGGTACAGATCTCTACTTTATCTTTTTACAGGCTGCAGATGGGTGCAAAAGTCAGTGATCAAATGCTTGTTCCAGATGACCATCTATATATGACCTTTAGGGAAATCTTTGTTCCCTCTGCAGGCTTGAATCTGAAAGCACCCTTTGCTCCAATAGGTTTCATTTCCATTGAAGTACCTCACAGTAAAACTAGTTCTCCTGACAGTAACTACTTCAGACATAAGGATGTTGAAGATTGCAATACTTTCTTGCAAGGGCCCTTTGGTGTCTTTTATTTACCAGAGATAGAAATACAACGTCTATCTCCAAAGTAAAGTTTTGAAGTGGTATCCAGTTTCCTGAACAACTGGGAAGTATTCCCTCCGAGTTTTCACATGAGAGTCACTGAGTGCACAGCAGTAAGACTTCAGTTTTCCTACACATAGTCGAGTTACTAACAGTGTACTTGGTCAAAAGAGGAAAGTGGACAATCTTTTCATTTAGTAGCCATCAGGCCCTCAAGAGTGCTCCACCCTTGGGTTACCAGGGTGATTAGATTGGCATGCAGGAAGAACGCCTTTCTGCTCTGAAACAATTGCAAGCCTATTTCACTAGAGGGGTGGCCGCCTTTGGGGCAGTTATGCCAGGATTGCTTGGAAGATATAGGTAAGGGCTAGCTTGAAGGTCTGGTATGGCCTTCATTCAACCTTACAAACGAAATATGCGGCCAGCAAGTTTGGGACAAGAGAGATCAATTCTTTCTGGCTTTAGCAGCTTTTCTTTGATTGTCAGTGTCTCTATTCATTTATTCTCTCCCACTCTATATTAGCTGTGGTATATCCCATTGTATGCTGACGTGAATTGGGCTAGGAAAACGGAAATCAAATACTTACCATCATTTTCCTTTCCTGGCCCATCCTCGCTTCAGCACAGGACTCCAGGTGGTCATGTAGGGCTCTGGAGGAGGTGTTAACCCATTGTGTGCTGACGTGAGGATGGGCCAGGAAAGGAAAATTGTGGTAAGTATTTGATAACAATTTTCCAATATCATCAAGGCTAATTATAAAATACTACTTTGATGGTATATGGTTCCAACTAGATTGGCCTCCTTTGTCCCAGGAGCTTCTGCATTGTGCTTCCGTGGTTGCGCACAGGAAGGCACATTTTACCATATATGGTGGACGTGTCCCGAAAGTAAAGCGTTATTGGACGTGTATCTATAATTTTATTTATTCCCTGACCCAAACCTTAAAAAATCTCTGCAACAAGCTCTATTGGGCTATCCTGTACTGGAGGCTCTGAGACATGTAAAAAGGTTGATTTCCTTTATTATTTATAGCGGCATGAATTACCATCACCTGATCCTGGAAATCGGCTATTATCCCACTTGTAATGGTCAAAGCTAAGCAATCTTGGATCATGATCAGTAAAAGACTGTATGCGCTCCTTAGTGAAAAAGTGAAGTTATTTGAAAAGGTTAGGGATCCCTGGATCTCTTACCTCTCAGGAAATGTCTAGTGTTGTCTTTTTTACTTGCCTTATCCCCCTTTTACTATTTCTCTTTTTCTTTATTTACTGGGGAGTTTGCCCTCCACTCCATGAGGGCATTCTGGGCTATGCAGTGACCCTGGGACGGGGCGATGGAGGAGACCTCATATTCTCCCAGTTTGCCCAATCTGGGCATGTTTACAGTGTTTCCTAACACATACTGAATGAGGCCAGTAGGGTCCCATCCATTTGTTGTTACATTGTTTGCCTATAGATTTTGTGCATGCGGGCTCTAATGTTTGAAGTTGCATAGCCTGATTTTTACATCACTGCCTACTACCTACTACCTAAGTTGTGAAATTTTACTTCCATTTTTTCCCTTTTTATATGATGTTTTCTTTATTTATTGGTCTTTCTATGAATGGGAGACAACTGTACTTGTGTGTCAATCCCACTACGTTTTGTATAACCTCTTTTTTCATTGGAAAAAGATAATAAAAAATTATTGGAAATAAAATAAATGTATTCTTTATAAAAAAAAAAAAAAAACCTTTTCATTTATTTTAACAAACCTTATTTTAGACCCAAGTATGTCATTGCTAGGCAGGGTGATGTACAGCGCTTCCTGTACTCCTCTTTCAAGATCCCTCAGCCGTTGCATGAGCAGTGGACTGACCCCTGCGAGGAGTTATGGAAATATCAAAATGCTTGATGGGTGACTGTCACTCTGGGGGATTGGGCATTCAAAGGCTGACTGCATTGCATACAGACCACTCTAGGTAATGCCCACATATGATGGTAAGCATCCAGGACTGAAAGAACTGAAATTCAAAGATTAATAGGGACAGGCCAGGGACTGTATTGAAAGAACTGAAATCCAATTACTAATAGGGAGAGGCCAGGGACAGTAAGGCTGAGGAGGAAAGTGCTAGATAACACTGGATGCGAGAAAATTAGATTGGGCTCTGTCTGACTTGCTCCAGCTTCTATTGCACACTGCAAGAAGCCCACAGTGTACAGTAAAATCAGAATGAGCAATTTCAGTACAGCCTCTACAATCTGCACATTGTGGTGCTACTATCCAGGGTGTATAATAAAATAAGGTTTCCATATATTACCTTAATGTCAGTAGTAAAATCACACTTCAGTTCTGCTTTAATCGACCATCTGTGATACTTTTCAAAATCACACTTGGATTTTGAAAATTTTAATGTCAGTAGTAAAATCACACTTCAGTTCTGCTTTAATCGACCATCTGTGATACTTACTTAAAGGGGTTGTAAACCCTCATGTTTTTTCACCTTACCGCCAAGTCCAGCATTCGTGTCTATGGACGCCAAATGCTGGACTCAGGAGTGCGCCTGCAAGGTAACCCCCCAGGAGAGCGCTTCTCCTAGGGGGTTATCGGATGTGAGAAAGAGCTGCCGAGGGACCCAGAGAAGTCTGGGCCACTTTGTGCAAAACGAGCTGCACAGTGGAGGTAAGTATGACATGTTTGTTATTTTAAATTTAAAAAAAACGAGCCTTTACAATCACTTTAATGCATCCTATGCATTAAGGTGAAAAAACTTCTGACACTGACCAGCCCACCCGTTTTACTCACCTGAGCCCGTTCGTACCCACGGTGGAGACGCTCTCTACCTCTCTGCCTGTTGTCTCGGCTCTTGATTGGATAGATTGATAGCAGCGCAGCCATTGGCTCCCGCTTCTGTCGATCAAATCCAATGACGCGGTGGGTGGGGCCAAGTCCTGCATTCTGTGTGAATGAACACAGAAGCAGGACTCGAGAGCGCGCCTGCACGGGTGTCCACCTTAGGAGAGCCTTCTCCAACTTGGGTACTCGATGCGGGGAGGAGCTACCAGCGCTGCCAGAGGACCCAAGAAGAGGAGGACCAGGGCCACTCTGTGCAAAACAAACTGCACAGTGGAGGTAAGTATGACATGTTTGTTATTTTAAAAAAAAAAAAAAACGAGGGTTTACAACCCCTTTAAGTAACATGTATGATGATGATGGAGCCATTTCTTTATTTTCAGAAACAAATTAAATAGGCGCCAGATGCTTTAATAATGTAAAAGGTTATTCACTGGCACCATAGAACACTGATATGATACACTTGCCAGGAATACATCAGGAGAACGCAACTGCACTTTACACTAGAAGCTCATGTACCCACCATAGAGGTTTAGACTAAACAGTTAAAATTGTAACATAAATTCAGCACCCTCAATTAATAATATATTAAATAATTTTTTTAATGCATATAGTAAAAAAATGATTGGGTAAAACTAATGCGGCATACACACGGTCGGAATTTCCGATGGAAACAGTCCGATGGGAGCTTTTCATCGGATTTTCCGACCGTGTGTATGCCCAACGGTCTTTTTCTGTCGGAATTTCCGACGGACTTTGAATTGAGAACCTGTTCTCAATTTTTCCGACGGAAAACCTTTCTATCGGATTTTCCGATCGTGTGTATGCAATTCCGACACGCAAAATTTCTGACGCATACTCGGAAACAATTCGACGCATGCTCGGAAGCATTAAACTTCCCTTTTATAGTGCTGTCGAACGTGTTTTATGCCGCTGTGTTATTGACCGTCGGAATTTGGTGTGGTCGTGTGTAGGCAACACAGCTTGAGCGGAATTTCGTCGGGAAAACCGTCAAAGTTTTTTCCGACGAGAATTCCGATCGTGTGTACGCGGCATAAGACATTTATCTATTCATTCCCATCATTTCTGCATTATTACATCTTTCACAATATGGTTATTGTAAAAAAGACAAATTATTTAAAGACGTATTTGGATGCGAAACCCAGCTGGGCCCTGCTAGCCATGCAAACTAACAAACATTACAACAGAGATTTCTGCAATTATGCTTTGAAGCAACTGAAAAATAACAAGATATCCTTAAAAGATTTATTGCACCAGGAACTGTGGGACATCTTCTCATCTTTTTTTCTGGCATCAAAAGTGTTAAAATGCAATCTTTCTTATTTTGCTGGAAAACAGAATAAACTATATACATAGTGTTCACTGATAAAAACAGCAAATAAAAAAAAAAACAAATTAAACTGATCAGCATGAACAGATGTCACAGATTATTCTTAACACATATTTCTATGCCAACGCCAGGCCTCATCACTAGGGTGTAGAAGGCACATGAAACGCCAACCAATACATGTGAATACAAACAGTCTTTGACGTCATATATTTAGGTGTGTATTCCTGATGACAGTCAAGGTCATTTTTGTAAATTGCAGAGTCATAAATATAATGTTATAGGTCCTATGGAACTGCACATGTCAGCTTGAATGGTTGTTGACTGGTATGCTACCTTAGAACTACACCTATGTAAATGCTCGAGGACATCATCGTAGTCATGTGAAGTTCCCCCAAGGTCTGGATCATGGAAAAAACATGTCGGTGTTCTTCTTGACCTGTGTTTGTTCTTCTGCCCTCTCTCATAGGAACACAGCTCTCAACGGGAGAGTTTTAATCACCCAGGACCATCTGAGATGCCAGTCGAATATGGCTCATATTTTGATTTCTCACTGACTAGGGGCTTTCGTTGACTAGTGCATGAACATTGCAGAGACAGCTGTAACGCTGAAAGTATTCATCATAGTGAAGCACAGCAGCATTAACTTCTCTGTGGCTGCTGGTGCTGATCATTAGATAAGCAAGGATTTCCCATGATGGAGACTCAAATGGCTATGATAATGAGCATCAGCAGTCATACTCAAGGAGGTTCTACTCACTAAGACATAAGGTCAGCATTATTACACTTACAAACATAAAAAGGTTGGTCACATCACATTGCTGATACCAAAGACATACTACATATAGCGCAATAACATCCTGAAAATGCCATCTTTTGACATAGTGACCTACTTGGGAAGCACGCTTTTGTTTTTTCTCATATTTCTACTGATCGACAAAGGGTCACACTTTTGTACTTAATTTATCTGATTTGCTGCACACACTAGAGGTAAAGTAGGGGGATGACCAACCAGTCAGATCTGGCCTTCGGTGGATACATCTCACTCCACAGAATCCATGCAAGCAGTGAGATCTTCCCTCAACACACACCCCCTAGTATCCATGTTACTTGTAAAATATGCACTCCAGCACATACTGTACACCTCACTCTATAGCAGTTCCTCCAGAGGCTGCTAGGGGTTCCTTAGGCTATGGGTAATTGCTGTGACCCACATTTGTGTGATTTTGTTTCACAAATAGAAGGCATTGAAATTTATTTTGGAGTGCGGCCATCCAGAGTCTTTCAATCTATCGTTATTAGTATGTGCCGTGCCTGCACCTGGATCTCTCTATCTTAGGAGAAGCTGCAAACCTCAGTTGTGTGGATTATCCTGGAGCGGTGGTTTTTCAACTGACAAAACATGTAATGGTGGAGACTCCCAGTACCAAGCCACTTCCGCTCGGTGGAACACACGCTGGCTCCAGCGTGGATCTGAGCAGCGGCAATCCCAGACTGGTTGTCAGCAGATCATTCCAGGTGCCAGGGGGGGCACTGTACATTGTGAGTGTACTATGCATTTTTATGGGGATGTTTTTAATAAACAGTGTGGCGCTATGAGCTTTCTCTGATTCCTTTCCTATGTATAATGGTGGTATGGAGTTTTACGATCCTGTTGAAAGTTATTGGCTGTATGAGACTAACCAGAGGCAACAAAGCGCTTTTGACCTACCTCAGTGTAGGTGTAATATTCAGAAAATGATTGGCCTCTATTTTTCCTTTTTAATTGGCTTTTCAAAATAACAGCCGCAGTAATATAAAAGTTGGATGAAAAATGAGTTCATTATAAGGCTTCATTCACATGGGCGTACTTATGCATATGCCTGTGCGAAGGCTGTGTTTGCCCACCCAGGGATGCACAGGTGTTCTGTGCATCCATGTGCAGACAGTCCCATCCATGTCAATTAGGACATAGTGGCTGCACGGACACAGCCACTGCTCTCAATCTGACAGTGCGAGTGGGGGTGCATGGCCCAAAACGCACACTGTGTCCGTGCTTAAGTAGGCCAGTGTGAATGAATCCTAATGCTCCATACACACGGTCGGATTTTCCGACGGAAAATGTCCTATCGGACAATGTTGTCGGAAATTCCGACCGTGTGTAGGCTCCATCGGACATTTTCCGTCGGACAAAGTTTTATCTCCTGCTCTCAAATTTTCCGACAACAAAGTTTTATCGGACTTTTTCCGATCGTGTGTAGCGAATTCCGACGGACAAAGTGGCACACATGCTCAGATCACATTACAAGACCAAAGCTATTGGCTACTAGCCTCTACGTAGTCCCGTCGTACGCAACGAACGTCACCACGTTCAGGATGATCGGATTTTCCGACAACTTTGTCCGACTGTGTGTATGCAACACCAGTGTCGGACAAAATCCGTCGGAAAAAATCTGACGGATTTTGTGGTCGGAATTTCCGACTGTGTGTACGGGGCATAACACTTTTGGTTATAAAGTAATACATTTTATACAGGGATATACACATCAAACCAAAAAGGACAACTGAGGCTGCACGAGGGACAGAGGTCCTGCACTCAAGATATTGCTAGGGACACAGGTCTAACCAAGTGTCCCCATGGGATTTGTCACTCCCCCTATAACCATCTCTTCGTTTCTTTCCTGTATTGTTCTGTCATGGTTCCCAGCTCTAATTGAATTAGCACAATAAAAAGGTACAGAATCCTGCTGGCTTTCTCTGTTTATTTTTCAGGTCCTGTGACGTCTCCCCCCTCCCCCACACACTTTACATACTGGTCACTGATAAGAAGACACAGAAGACAGCTTTTGCCAAAGATCACCTCTGCTTTGATCCTAAAAAAAGAAAATAAAAAAGGCTAGCATGAAAGTTGAAAGTAAAACAAGCAACCAATGGGGACAAAGTTTGTTCCTTTACACGTGCCAACAGTCTGAATCTTCAATCAATCAAACTGTCATCTCCTTCAATCCTTGTCAGGAACCATGAATCAGACAGAAAATGCAGTTAAAAGCACACCTTTTAATATAATGGTAAAAATAGCACAAATAGTAAACATAGTCCAAACATATCCAGGCTACGGTAGCCAAAGTGGGTAGTCAGAACAAGCCAGTAAATCAGGAAGCCAGAGATCAGCATAGTTGGAGGCAGCAGACAGGATCAGGAACCAGAAGAGATGTCAGCCAGGCAAGTCTTCAACAGGAACACAGCAGAGAGTAACAAGATGTTTGACCAAGGCAAAGGCACAGAATAAATTAACCAGGCAGTTTAAATAGCCAGGAAGGGTCTGGCTGTAGGGACTGACGAACAGGAAATGATCACCAGGTGAGACACTGTGGAACAATGAGTGCTGGCAATTAACTGACAGCTGAGCAACCTGAGCACTGAGAAGGGAGGACTGAGAGCCCAGCCCTGACAATCCTACAGGGTAGAATGGAGGGCCTGCTGCAGGAATTTCTACGCAGAGCGAATTGTCTGGGCGAAGAGGCCTGAATTAGAAGCTGCCTACAATCTACTTCCCCATCCATGCCTTCCAATTTGGGCCCACATTAATTTCCCCAGTCTAGTGCTGGTTTGCCCAGCTCCAACAAGGCAAAAGGTACTGTTGGTTCTTTAAAACCCACTACCCCTTTCAGAGCTTCAGCTTGACAGCCGCAAATGTCGGACAGGCGCAGAACTACTAGCTGGGAGAAGGTTATCAGAGCCAGAGGCAGCGTGGTCAAAATATATTACCCACTTGTAAGGATTTCCAACACCAGACCGAGGAGGAATCCCAGGATGAGCCTCAGCTGGACACTGATCCAGAAGTGTCAGACGCACATCCCAACGCCGCCGAAGTCGTGCAACTGCCAGGTTATGGGATCACCAGGAGACAGGGGCAGGACCCTTTGTAGAAGAGGAGCAGAAAACCTAGGCGCCCCTACTCCCCATCAGAGACCTACAGCACCAAGACCTCGAAGGAGAGCTAGCTGAGTGGTAAACACTGAGAAAGCAACTATCACGCCTCCAAATCTTCAGGACCAAGCACCCATTTTGGGACAGAAACCAGGAGCTTCTGCACTTGGTGAGTGCAATACAGGGGGGTGGGAAGGCACCATGCTTAGTTTTCTCTCATCACTATCCCAACTACTTAGTTCTATGGGTTCTCCCCCATCTTTACCCACACCTTCCTCCCCTGCTGCTGATTGGGCATCTACACAATCAGACTCTGATAACCTTAGTGTTCCCCTGGTTCACGCTAGTTCTACTGCATCAGTCGCTCAAACTTCTGTAGTTCCCTCTTGTCAGCCAGTGGTGCATTTGCAGATCTGGTCTGATTTAACCCAGTCTCAGCTAACTGCTGCTCCTACACAACCTGTCATCAGGCCAGGAGTGGCAGAAAGTTCTTATAGAGAGGCATTGACATGTAAGATTTCCCCTTTGGGTTTTCATTTACCAGTTGGTGTTAAAGAAAAAAATTGGCAAGGCGGTTATGTAGATATCTTATCATTACTACCCAGTCAGAAGGATTTTGGTCAGAAAGAAAGAAATGGCACAGAGGAAGAGAGAAGGCATCCTGTGGCCAGAGCAGGGCTGCCATCAGGGGGGTACAGCCAGGCCTGGACTGGGACAAAAAATAGGCCCGGGCATTTTGCATTGAGCAGCCCATGACATGATAACCGGCCCTTTCCCCGCTCTCCTCCCTGACAGATCCCCTGAGAGAGGGGAGGGGGAACCCACCAGAGGTGTGGGGGGGGGGGCGGGTGAGGTGGGACCAGGAAAGAGCATGGGGGTTGGAGAGCACAGGGAAGAACCTTGAGAACATGGGGTGGGGCGAGAGCACAGGGGGGAAGAGGAGAGCACAGGGGGGCAGCGTAGAGCATGGGGGGAGGTGGAGAGCACAGGTAGGGCATCGGATAGCATGGAGGGAGATGGAGAGCACAGGGAGGATGGCAGAGAGCACGGAGGGTGGCAGAGAGCATGGGGGGTTGCATAGAGCAGGGGCGGGTGGCAGAGAGCATGGGGGAGGCGGAGAGCATGGGGGGGCAACAGAGAGCATGGGGGATGTGGAGAGCACAGGGGGGGAAGCGAAGAGCATGGGGGGGAGGCAGAGAGCATTGGGGGGTGGCAGAGAGTATGGGGGGATGGCGGAGAGTATGGGGGGATGGCGGAGAGCATGGGGGAGGTGGAGAGCATGGGGGGAGGTAGAGAGCATGGGGGAGGTGGAGAGCACAGGGGGTGATGTGGAGCACACAGGGGGGGCAGCGGAGAGCATGGGGTGGCAGAGAGTATGGGGGGGAGGTGGAGAGCATGGGGAGATGGCAGAGAGCATGGGGGGGGAGGTGGGGGAGGGGAGGTGGAGAGCATGGGGGAGGTGGAGAGCATGGGGGGAGGTGGAGAGCACATGGGGGGCAATGGAGAGCATGGGGGATGTGGAGAGCACAGGGGGTGATGTGGAGCACACGGGGGCAGCGGAGAGCATGGGGTGGCAGAGAGCATGGGGGGAGGTGGAGGACATGGGGGGGAGGTGGAGAGCATGGGGGTGGCGGAGACCACGGGGGGGCAGCGTAGAGCATGGGGGGAGTTGGAGAGCACAGGGGGGCAGTGGAGAGCATGGGGGGAGGTGGAGGACATGGGGGGGAGGTGGAGAGCATGGGGGTGGCGGAGACCACGGGGGGGCAGCGTAGAGCATGGGGGGAGTTGGAGAGCACAGGGGGGCAGTGGAGAGCATGGGGGGAGGTGGAGAGCATGGGGGGTGGAGAGCACGGGGGGGGCAGAGAGCCCGGGGGGGGGCAGCAGAGAGAAGCAGGATAGGAGTGAGCAGTGGGGGCGGCTGCATATAGAAGAATAATTCTCTCCATCCTCCCATCCTCCTCCTGCAGTCTCTGAATGCCTGCTTCTCCTCTACCTCTCACAGGCATTCCGCTACTGCAGGAGGAAGATGGAGAGAATTATTCTTCTATATGCAGCCGCCCCCACCCCTCCTCCTATGGAGTTTACAGGGGGGGCTGAACTCACGTTTTCTGTTCCGGCACTTCTCAACAGAAGACCGGCTCCAAGGTGTCTGCTCTGGCTCCTCCTCCCAGCACCGACGGCCAGTGGTGTAGTATACTACTACACAATACACTGACCTATATCATTCCTATACTGACCCTTACACTAACCTACCTGATTCCTACATCGACCACTACACTACACACTGACCTACCCGATTCTTATACTGACCACTACACTACAAACCACACCACATCACACTAACCACTACACATCACACCAAACTAACCTACCCGATTCCTATACTGACCACTACACACCACTGACCACTACACTATACACCACACTACACTACACACTGACCACTACACACCACACTGAGCACTACACACAACACTGACTACACACCACACTGACCATACTACACACCACACTGAGCACTACACCACACACCACACTACGCACTACACATTGACCACACTACACACCACACTGAGCACTACACTAGACACTGACTACACTACACTACACACCACACTACACACTGACCACACTACACACCACACTGACTACATACCACACTGACCACACTACATACCACACTGACTACACTACACACCACACTGACTACACTACACACTGACCACACTACACACCACACTGACTACACTACACACTGACCACACTACACACTGACCACACTGACTACACTACACACTGACCACACTACACACCACACTACACACCACACTGACTACACTACACACTGACCACACTACACACCACACTGAGCACTACACACCACACTGACTACACTACACACTGACCACACTACACACCACACTGACTACACTACACACTGACCACACTACACACCACACACTGACCACACTACACACCACACTGAGCACTACACTACACACCACACTGACTACACTACATACTGACCGCACTACACACCACACTGAGCACTTCACACTGACTACACTACACACTGACCACTACACTACACACAACACTGACTACACTACACACTGACCACACTACACACCACACTGACTACACTACACACTGACCACACTACACACCACACACTGACCACACTACACTACACACCACACTGACTACACTACATACTGACCGCACTACACACCACACTGAGCACTACACACTGACTACACTACACACTGACCACTACACTACACACAACACTGACTACACTACACACTGACCACACTACACACCACACTGACTACACTACACACTGACCACACTACACACCACACTGAGCACAACACTACACACCACACTGACTACACTACACACTGACCACACTACACACCACACTGACTACACTACACCACTACACACTGACCACACCACACAGACAACACTACACACTGACCACACTACACGCCACACTGACTACACTACACACTGACCACACTACACACCACACACTGACCACACTACACACCACACTGAGCACTACACTACACACTGACTACACTACACACTGACCACTACACTACACACGACACTGACTACACTACACACTGACCACACTACACACCACACTGACTACACTACACACTGACCACACTACACACCACACACTGACCACACTACACACCACACTGACTACACTACACACTGACCACACTAACTACACTACACACTGACCACACTACACACCACACACTGACCACACTACACACCACACTGAGCACTACACTACACACCACACTGACTACACTACATACTGACCGCACTACACACCACACTGAGCACTTCACACTGACTACACTACACACTGACCACTACACTACACACAACACTGACTACACTACACACTGACCACACTACACACCACACTGACTACACTACACACTGACCACACTACACACCACACACTGACCACACTACACTACACACCACACTGACTACACTACATACTGACCGCACTACACACCACACTGAGCACTACACACTGACTACACTACACACTGACCACTACACTACACACAACACTGACTACACTACACACTGACCACACTACACACCACACTGACTACACTACACACTGACCACACTACACACCACACTGAGCACTACACTACACACCACACTGACTACACTACACACTGACCACACTACACACCACACTGACTACACTACACCACTACACACTGACCACACCACACTGACTACACTACACACTGACCACACTACACGCCACACTGACTACACTACACACTGACCACACTACACACCACACACTGACCACACTACACACCACACTGAGCACTACACTACACACTGACTACACTACACACTGACCACTACACTACACACGACACTGACTACACTACACACTGACTACACTACACACTGACCACACTACACACCACACTGACTACACTACACACTGACCACACTACACACCACACTGACTACACTACACACCACACTGACTACACTACACACCACACTGACTACACTACACACAGACCACACTACACACTGACCACACTACACACCACACTGAGCACTACACTACACACTGACTACTACACTACACACCACACTGAGCACTACACTACACACCACTGACTACACTACACACCACACTGACCACTACACATGACACTAACCTACCTGATTGCTATACTGACCACTACACAATACTCTACCCACAATACACTATACACTAACTTTCTAGCTGCTCCCTCTCCCCAGACCATATCTACTCCCCCGGGCCCAGTGAGTCTCTTACCTTTTTTGTTCCATCTGCTCTGCCTCTGCGCCGCTGCCTGTCACATTGCCAGACTGCCTGTCCCAACCGGGACATGATCGGTGACCCGGCCGGGGGGGAGGAGGAGAAGACGGTGGCCACAGACTGCCTGCCACGATGGGGACATGATTGGTGACCCGGGCCGAAGAGGAGGAGCAGGAGAAGACGGCGGCCACAGCGAAGGCCAGCCCCGCTTTCCCCGCAATTGAGGACAATCCAGCCCCACCTGCCGCACATGACCCCTTTTGCCCAAACACAGGGCGCCAGGGGCCGGCCGGAGCGTGGGGCCACTGCCGACGGATGACCTATACGGGCGGCCGTGCAGCAGCGCAGAGGCCGAAGGCATCTCATCTAGCTCCTCCCCCCGGCGCCGATGGCTGAGCTTAACTGGCAGCCGGGCAGCTGAGGAGAGGCTAGATAAGCGGCGCAAGCTCAAGTTTTGGGGGCCGCAAGGACTTGCAGCCTGGTGGCCCCAGCGGCCGACTGGGAAGGGATATGAGAAGGTAGGGTCGGGTGCAGAGGAACTCCTATATCTGTGTGAGTCGGAAGGCTGCTGTTCTGCCATGAGCTGACATCGGGCTCTTTGCTGCCACCTCTGGCCATTTCCTGCATGTGCACCCCTCTGCATATGGAAACAAGAGCTGGGACTAGGAGGGCGGCTGTGTGTGTGTGTACATGCCTGTGTGTGTGTGTACATGTCTGTGTGTGTGTGTACATGTCTCTGTGTGTGTGTACATGCCCGTGTATACATGCCTGTGTGTGTACGTGCTTGTCATATGCACACGTGAGTGGTGCTAGGAGTGTACAGGTGTGGGGGGGCTGAGAGCGTACAGGTGTGAGGGGGCTCAGAGTGTACAGGTGTGAGGGGGCTGAGACTGTACAGGTGTGAGGGGGCTCAGAGCGTACAGGTGTGAGGGGGCTCAGAGCATACAGATGTGAGGGGGCTCAGAGCGTACAGGTGTGAGAGGGGCTCAGAGCCTACAGGTGTGAGAGGGGCTCAGAGCATACAGGTGTGAGAGGGGCTCAGAGCGTACAGGTGTGAGAGGGGCTCAGAGCATACAGGTGTGAGAGGGGCTGAGGCACTGAAGGACTTGGTGGGATGGCTAGTGGGCAGATTTGGTGGGACGGCCAGTGGGCGGGACCCTGGGGAATGTTGATGGTCAGGCTCGGGGGGGGGGGCAGGCCTAAAGCTGTGTAAGGGGCCCCACAATTTATAATGGCTGCCCTAGGCCAGAGCATTTGTTAATTGGTTACAAGCCTTTTCAATTTATGCAAATGTACTAGACGAGAAAATGCCTGATCTCTGTTCAGGTCTTTTTCAGCATCTGGAGTATGTCCATGAGGCTTACAGGCATTTTGGGTCCCTCGCTTGGTTCTATTATGATGAATCTTATAGACAAAAACTGGCAGTCTATACACACATTAAATGGGGATCTAAGGATATTGGCCTTTGGCTGAATCTTGTGACTCCTCAGCCAATGGATGTTCAGAAGCCACCAATAACGGCTGCTTCAGCTCTTCCTTTTAAAAAAGGAATCTGCTTTTCTTACAATGATTTGCAGTGTAGATTCCCGCAAACATGCAGGTTTAGACACAAGTGTATGTACTGTGCTGGCTCACATTCAGCAGTGAGGTGCTATCCACAGGCCCCTATGTCTGGGAAAGAGCGTTTGCTGAAAAGCATGGACACCAGTGAGCCTAATAAAAATGCTTCCATGGCTAGGCAACTCTGTTTGCATCTGCCCTGGTGTGGTGGCCAGGCACTATAGCATTGTGTATAAGTCCTGGGGACAACCAAGTACCGGTAGGCCTGCTTGCCTTAAGGGAAAGGGGGCTGCTATAGGTGAAGCATACAGTAGCTAGCTATAGTGTCTGACCACCTGCATTGGGGTAGACGTGACATTTGTGACACTACCCCCAGAAAAAAATTGGACAGTTGAGGAGTCTTCTCCAAACCATGCTTAAAAAGAATAAGGCAACAGTACGGGAGATACAATCATTAATAGGTCTGCTGGCATTTATGCCTATAGGAAGAATGTTTTCCAGGAGGCTTGCCTTTGTTATTGGAGGACTAAATTCCCCATTCCTACATGTATGTTTAACTAGAGAAGTTAAAGCAGATTTAATGATGTGGCATAGTTTTTTATCCAAGTATAACGGCAGGTCATTTTGGCAGAACATTTTTATTCTGGGCACTGATTTTCAATTTTACACGGATGCTGCAGGGTCCATAGGCTTTGGTGCCTATTGGAATGGTGAATGGGGTGCTGGGGTGTGGCTTGATTTCTGCAGAGATAATGGTTTTACAAAAAACATTGGGGGTTATTTACGAAAGGCAAATCCACTTTGCACTGCAAGTGCACTTGAAAGTGCAGTCACTCTAAATCTAAGGGGTAGATCTGAAATGAAGGGAAGCTCTGCTGATTTTATCATCCAATTATGTGCAAGCTAAAATGCTGTTTTTTATTTTCCTTGCTTGTCCCCCTCGGATCTACAGCGACTGCACTTCCAAGTGCACTTGCAGGGCAAAGTGTATTTTCCTTAAAGCGGGATTCCACCCTAAAGTGGAACTCCCGCTTTCCGGAACCCTCCCCCCCTCCGGTGTCACATTTGGCACCTTTCAGGGGGGAGGGGGGTGCAGATACCTGTCTAAGACAGGTATCTGCACCCACTTCCGGGCATAAACTCCCACGGGAGTTTACGCAGCTTCCTGTCCCGGCGCGCTGTCTGCCGGGACACACACGTGTCCCGGCAGACAGCGCTGAAGATTCTCATTGCGCCGCGCAACTCGCGCATTCGCAGTAGGGAATCGGGAAGTGAAGCCACTTCCTGATTCCCTCACCGAGAATGGCGCCGGCTACAGCAGAGAGCCGAGTGATCGATCGGCCTCTGCTGCCGACACCGCTGGACCCTGGAACAGGTAAGTGTCCATTTTTTAAAAGTCAGCAGCTGCAGTATTTGTAGCTGCTGGCTTTTAAAAAAAAAAATTTCAGTACAGTCCCACTTTAAGTAAATAACCCCCATTGTGTTACTGGATCTATTTCCAGTCATAGTTGCAGTGGTATTGTGGGGCCAGCAATTTAGCAAGAAACGTATTGTCTTGCAAACGGCTAACAAAGGTGTCATGTATGCAATTAACTGTCTGGCTTCTAAGTCTCCTCCTGTAGTCAGGTTGTTGAGAAATTTGGTCTTTCATTGTTTACATCTTAACATTTGGCTCAAGGCAAACTACCTGGCAGGCAAACATAATGAAATTGCGGATGCTTTATCTCGCCAGAATTTCCATCAGAATACTGGCCCCAGTAGCAGCAGCCAAGGGTCTGCAGTGTCCAGAGCATTTGTTCCACCTTATCAGCAATTCATTCAGGATGTGGTGAGAAAGTCTCTATCTGAAAAAAACCTGGAGTGATTACGTATTGGCATGGAAGAGGTGGTGTGACTATTCGAATGCCTGTGATTTATCTCCATTTGCTGGATGTTAATCCTGACATTCTTATGTGACTTGATTCAGTCTAGGTATTCTCATGCACGTTTATCCAAAACTTTAGCAGGCGTCTCCTCCTTTAGGAAGCTGCATGCTGCTCCAGTTTCCTAAAACAGTTCCTAAAAGCTTTTAAAAAACAGTGTTACTCCCCTGACAGGAGATCGCCCATTTCATTTAAAATGCTATGTAATCTGCTCGATGTTACCAAAGCTTCTCCAATCCTATGGAATGCCTTACCCCAATCTGTCCGCTTATCTTCTACTCTATTAGCTTTTAGACGATCCCTGAAAACCCTTCTCTTCAGAGAAACCTACACTACCCACACCTAACAACTGTTTTTTTTTTCAGCTCACCCCCCACAGTTATTACCTTTTGTTTCCGCTTGACCCTCCCTTCTAGATTGTAAGCTCTAACGAGCAGGGCCCTCTGATCACTCCTTTATTGATTTGTATTGTAAAGCCCCATACACACGGTCGGAAAATCCGACCACCAAATCCATCGGATTTGGCCTGACGGATTTAGTCCGACACTGGTGTTGCATACACACGGTCGGACAAAGTTGTCGGAAAATCTGATCATTCTGAACGTGGTGACGTTTGTTGCCTACGACGGGACTACGTAGAGGCTAGTAGCCAATAACTTAGGTCTTGTAATGTGATCTGAGCATGCGTGGCACTTTGTTCGTCGGAATTCCCTACACACGATTGGAATTGGTGTGATCGGACTTTGTTGTCGGAAAATCTTTAGAGCAGGAGATACAACTTTGTCCGTCGGACAATCCGATGGAAAATGTCCGATGGTGCCTACACACGGTCGGAATTTCCGACAACATTGTCCGATAGGACCGAATCCATCGGAAAATCCGACTGTGTGTATGGGGCTTAAGTGTACTGTCTGCCCTCATGTTGTAAAGCACTGCGCAAACTGTTGGTACTATATAAATCCTGTATAATATAATAATACTAACATGGTTACAGTTCAAAACTGCATTTTTCTCTAACCTTTTTCGGTGCTTTCCACATCTCTGAACTAGTTTCTCGTTCATGTAAATGCAATACAGGTTTGTTGATGGAGAACGTGAGGGTGAGAGAAAACGCTGTTAATATATTTTTGTGCAAGTCAAAAACAGATCAGTTGGGTAAAGGTAAATGGTTATCTCTTCGTCCACTTGGTGGTGTGTACTGTCCTGTGGCCTTGGTATCTCAGTGGTTGGCAGTGAAGTCCCTCTATATCTCCTTTCTAGCACATCATGATGGTACTCCTTTGTCCAATTTTAAATTTAAAGCAGTATTAAATAAGTGCTTAGCTGCTAATGGTCTAAATGGCACGCATATTTCTGCCCATTCCTTTAGAATTGAGGCAGCTACTGAGGCAGCAAGGCTAGGCCTTAGCTAGGACTGTATCAAGAGGATTGGCAGATAGGAGTCGAGTAGATTTCGATTGTACATTCGCCCTGCTCTGAGTATTTATTGAGTATTTTCTTTCTTTTAGGTCCATAAAAGGTGTCTTGGATTATAGGCCACTCTTTTGGATGCATAGAAGGGCTTTAGCTCGGAGTTACACAGAGAACCTCTCTTTTTCAACTGATCAACTGCTGGTTTTATGGAAAGGTAGTAGAGGACTCAGATGGGAAAACGTAATTAATCTTTTGTTCAATCTGCTAAATGTTGGGCCATGACACACATTGTGATCTTTTACATTGGTGGTAATGATATTGGTAATTATAAAACCCTGGACCTGCTACAAAGAATGCAGTATGATCTAGCTGCAATTCATTCCCATCTGCCGGAGACTAAGTTTGTTTTTTTCAGACATTGTTCCTCGCATGATTTGGGCCCCCACTCCTGGGAGTCAGCAATGGACAAAATTAGGAAAAGGGTCAATAGAAAGATGCGTAAATTCATGCCAATGGGGGGTTTTCTTACCGTCATTCTGAACTGGAAGGTTTTAATCCTGGACTATTTTACAATGATTTGGTTCATTTATCTGACATTGGTTATGATATTTTTAATGCGTGTCTCCAGTCTATGATTAAGATGGCTGCGGCGGTGGGGGGTGCCAGGTCATAACCTGGCGGGTGGGGTAATGTCACCCCACAGGTGTGGGTAGACAGTGTTTATGGTGGTACCTGGTGGTTGGTACAGATTTTGGGTGCTCGAGTCCTGAAAGACTGAGCAGGTGCTTTGGTGAAATTTTAATGGTGGTGTTGGTCTGTGTGTGTTCAGTGTTAACGGTCTGGTAAAATTAAAGGTTCAAGGTTATTCATATTCTGTTTTAAAATCCAAATAAAGGGGCCGCGTCCATAAGTTTCCACACTTCGGTTTCCTGTTTTTATTTATTAAAATGATTGGTCAGATGGTTATGGTGTGGGTGGAATCAGGGTGGTTGTTTGTGGGGTTGTAGGGACACGGGGCTAACCAAGTGTCCCCATGGGACTTGTCACCCCCTACAACCATCTCTTCTTTTCCTTCCTGTATTGTTCTCTCATGGTTCACACCTTTAATTGAATTAGCACAATAACAGGTACAGAATCCTTATGCTGGCTTTCTCTGTTTATTTTTCAGGTCCTGGGACGTCTCCACCACCCCCACCCACCTCACATCCTGGTCACTGATAAGAAGACACAACAGACAGCTATTGACAAAAGATCATCTCTGCTTTAAACCTAAAAAATAAATAAAATACCTAGAGAGAAAGTTGAAAGTAATGGCCCGTACACACGATCCAAATATCGTACGAAAACTGGCTTCCGAGGAAGAATCGTACGATTTTCGGATCGTGTGTATACTACTTTTGACAGCCGATCACAACAGTTCATCCGATATTATTCGATCAGAAATGCACGAAAATTTTCCTCGTACGATTCCAGATCGTGCGATTTTCGTTTAGTCAGTATAGTTGTCGTCCGAAAATACAATACAAATACATTACAACACATGACATCACTTCCGATTTTTTTTCCTGTCGTATGAGAATTTTCGTGACTTTATTTTCCCATTCAATTTCTACTTGCAACTATTAAGTGAAAAAGGTCATACGATCTGTCGTACAATATTTGGATCGTGTGTACGGGCTATAAAGCACATAATTTGTTCCTTTATAGGTGCCAGCACCTGGTACAACAGTCTGAGTCAGGTTTTCGTGAAAGAACACTTGCCCCCCTTTCCCACTGGGGGGCGGTTAGTATTTCCCAAATGTAATTAGGTAGGAGCAATGGGAGTAATATTTGAGCCCCAGCGTCAGGGTTCTCAGAGTTCCAGGCCTTCCTGGTTGGGATAGGGCTGCACAGGCCTGGCTGTGGGCCAGGGTTGGAGAAAAGCCTGTGGTGTATGTGCAGTCCAGGGGTGCCCTAATTCTCACTGTGAGGGGCACTATGAGTTTTATTGCCACCTTGATCACTGCACCATACACACTTTTTTCGCACCTGCCCCTTAAAAAGCCCCAGTCTAGATCAGCCACTGAGCATACTGGGCAACAACTGGACTGAGGCCGGGTTCACACTGGTACGACAAACGCTCCGACATTGGGAGCTCATGATGCATGACGCGTGAAAATCAATGTTTCCCTATGGGAGCCGCCTTAACTGGTCCGACACAAGTTAGTCCGACTTTGAAAATGCTCCCTGCACTACTTTGGTCTGACTTTGATCCTACTTCAGCCCATTGAATATCACTGAAGTCGGATCAAAGTTGGATCGCCGTCTTAAGTGACCCAACTTTGGCACGTGACTTTTGCTCTGAGGATCTTGAAGGGGAACTCCACGCCAAATAAAAAAAATTAAAAATGGCATGGGTTCCCCCTCCAAGAGTATACCAGACTGAAGGGTCTGGTATGGATTTTCAGGGGAACCCCCACACCAAAAAAACGGTGTTGGGGTCCCCCCCAAAATCCATACCAAACCCTTATCCGAGCACACAGCCCAGCAGGTCAGGAAAGGGGGTGGGGAGGAGCGAGCGCCCCCCCCCCTCCTGAACCGTACCAGGCCGTATGCCCTCAACATGGGGATGGTGGGTGCTTTGGGGCAGGGGGGGCCCTACGCCCCCCACCCCAAAGCACGTTGTCTCCATATTGATGAGGACAAGGGCCTCTTCCCGACAACCCTGGTCGTTGGTTGTCGGGGTCTGCAGGTGGGGGGCTTATCGGAATCTGAAAGCCACCTTTAACAAAGAGGCCCCCAGATCCCGGCCCCCCACCCTATGTGAATGAGTATGGGGTACATTGTACCCCTACCCATTAACCTGAAAATAAAGTGTCAAAAATAAAACAGCACACAGGGTGTTAAAGTAATTTATTAAAGCAGCTCCGACATCGCTTACAATCTCTTCTCCCCTCTCTGAGTCTTCTCCGCGGATGTCTTGTAGCCCTCTCCGGTTCTTCTCCCTCTGTCCGCTGTTTTCTCCGCTATCTTCTCGCTCTTTTTCTGGGTTTTCTTTGCTGTCTTCTACCTCTGTTCTTCTTCTGATGTTGACTTGACTCTCCCGCTCTAACTACTTATATTGGCATGGGGTGGGGTCACCGGGTGATGTCATCTAGAGGCCCCGCCCCTTATTATGTCACCGCCCGGGGCATGTGGGGACGTCATAAGGCGCCGGGCTCCGGTGACCCCTCCCCATGCCAATATAAGTAGTGGCACACTGCGCACCCAGCATTAGAGCGGGAGAGAGCGTTGAGTCAACATCGGAAGAAGAACAGAGGGAGAAGACAGTGGAGAAGACCCGGACAGCGGAGAAGACAGCCGACAGAGGAAGAAGAACCGGAGAGGGCTAGAAGACATCAACTGAGAGGGGAGAAGAACTGGCAGAGGCAGAAGATGTCAGTGAAGGAGGCAGAAGATGTCAGTGGAGGAGGCAGAAGAGCCGGAGAGGGGAGAAGAAATCATAAGAGATGACGGAGCTGCCTTAATAAATTACTTTAAAAATATGTGTAATGTGTTTTATTTTTGACATTTTTTTTAGGTGAATGGGTAGGGGTACAATGTACCCCATACCCATTCACATAGGGTGGGGGGCCGGAATGTGGGGGCCCCCTTGTTAAAGGGGGCTTCCAGATTCCGATTAGCCTCCCACCTGCAGACCTCGACAACCAATGGCCAGGGTTGTCGGGAAGAGGCTCTTGTCCTCATCAAACATGGGGACAAGGTGCTTTGGGGTGGGGGGGCGCATACCAGATTTATACCAGACACAGTGCCTAGTATTGTCGGGGATAAAAATCAGATCCCTGTTCATTGAAGTCGGACACATGTCGGACTTCAAGTCGCAGGGCAAAGTCGGATTCAAAGTGGTACCAGTGTGAACCCAGCCTTAAGCTTGCAAAGGAAAGGAGTGCACACCATTCCCCCCATCAACACAGACAGTGCTGACAGAGGAATCCTTCCTGCCAAGCCATTGTCTTTTCTCCGGACAGGGAGGGGGTGCAGGGAAGCCGTCACCGCCGGTAGAAGACATTGATTACCACTAGTGGCTGCTATGTAAGAGAATCCAGCGGGCTGGTTGTACCCAAGTTGATCGATCAGCTTGGTACATTCAGACTGCCCATTAATGGTCTGAATCTCAGCCAGTTTCTACTGAACCAGCCAAGATTCTAACCATGTGTGGCTGGCCTTAGGAAAGCACACACGCACACACACACACACACACACACACACACACACACACACACACACCTGCCTCCATCACTCACAAGTTATAGGCTTGTGGGAGACTAAGGCCTGATTCACACCTATGCATTTTTAGTGCTTTTTGCATTTTGCAGATTTGCACTACAGCCCATTTAACATGGTTTCCTATGGAACATGTTCTGTAATAAAAATCTGCAAAATGCAAAAAGCACCAAAAATGCATAGGTGTGAATCAGGCCTAAGGCTGGGTTTACGCTATACTACATGACAGTAGTATAACTTTCATCCTACTTTTCTCTACGACATCCTACATTGGTCCTACATCCATCCGACTTCAATGAACAAGGATCTGACTTGGATCCCCGCCAATACCAGACACTGTGTTTGGTATGAATCTTGGGGGGGAACTGCACGCCAAATTTTAAATAAAAAACCGGCATGGGTTCCCCCTCCAAGAGCATACCAGGCCCGTACTAACGTTCCGAAAATCTGCAGACAGCTCGTCTTCAGACTTTTCCCTTCTGATTTTGTACTATGTGTACTGTTTCATCAGATTAGGCCACCCGTCAGAATGTGTAACCTTCCGTTACACATTTACACGTTTCATCGCCGCCATCTTGCTACACCAGTAAGGATACACTGAGAAGGGGAAGCGGACATCTTGTTACACCCACCAGAGTTTTGCATTTTACACTTATTTTTAACAGTAAAGAGGGTATATATAGTGAAATACAGTACTTAACCACTTGCCGACCAAGGACGTCATATGACGTGCTTGACTTTGAGTGGTGATATCTGAATGATGCGTGCAGCTATTGGCATCATTCAGATATCATTCTTTCCGGCCGGCGATTCTGTGCACCATAAGAACGATCATAGCGGCAGTTCCACCGCCTGATCGTTCTTATAGGCAGCGGGAGGGGACGTCCCCCCCCTCCCGCCGCCATCCGGTGCTTCTCCGGGCTCTCCCGTGCCATCGGGGGCCCGGAGAAAGAATCGCTCGCCGCCAGATGACGAGCATAGAGATTTCCGGTGACCAGATGGTCACCAATCATCTCTATGACTGTCGGAGGCCCGGGCGCGACGTTATGACGTCACGCCTGGTACCCGGAAGTAAACAAAGCCGCGATCGCGGCTGTCAGCATGAGATCGGTAAAAAATGTTTTACCGATCTCATGCTTTCCAGCCTGGAGGAGAGATGTGGGGTCTTATTGACCCCACATCTCTCCATAAAGAGGACCTGTCACATACATTCCTATTACAAGGGATGTTTACATTCCTTGTAATAGGAATAAAAGTGATCCAAATTTTTTTTTTTTTTTTAAAAGTGTAAAAATAAAAAAAATTAAGTAAAATAAAAATAAAAATAAATAAATAAATAAAAATTAAAACGCCCCTGTCCCCTGTAGCTCGCGATCAGAAGCTAACGCACATGCAAGTCCCGCCCGCATATGTAAACGCCGCTCAAACCACACATGTGAGGTATCGCCGCGTGCGTTAGAACGCGTGCAACAATTCTAGCACTAGACCTCCTCTGTAGCTCTAAACTGGTAACCAGTAAAAAATATTAAAGCGTCGCCTATGGAGATTATTAAGTACCGAAGTTTGGCGCCATTCCACGGTTGTGCGCAATTTTAAAGCATGACATGTTCGGTATCTATTTACTCGGCGTAACATCATCTTTCATATTATATAAAAAAATTGGGCTAACTTTACTGTTTTGTTATTTTTTAATTCATGAAACCGTTTTTTTTTCCAAAAAAAAGGCGTTTGAAAAATTATTGCGCAAATACCGTGTGAGATAAAAAGTTGCAATGACCGCCATTTTATTCCCTAGGGTGTCTGCTAAAAAAACGTACTCAATGTTTGGGGGTTCTGAGTAATTTTCTAGCAAAAAAATGATGATGTTTACATGAAGGAAAATAGGCCAAAATAGGCCCGGTAAGCAAGTGGCTAAAACTTCATCTGAATGTTTAAATGTTTAATTTTAAAAGCAGTGAACTTCTGTCAGGTTAGCAAACCTGTGAAATCAGCAGGCTTGCCGCTGCTTTTAAAATTCAACATCTAAACAATCAAAGTTGTAAGTACTGTATTACACTATATAAACTCAGTGTACTGTTAAAAATAAGTGTAAAATGCAAAACTTCAGTGGGTGTAACAAGATGTCCGCTTCCCCCTTCTCAGTGTATCCTTACTGTGGAGGAGTGTGGGGTGTAGCAAGATGGCAGTGACGGAACGTCACTCCCGTTACACATTCTGACGGGTCGCCGAATCTGCCGAAACATGTACGAGCCTTAACACTCCTGACATTTTTATTTAGAAAATGCTTTAGAAAAAGTGGATAACATGCCATTATTACACAGGCTTTTGAAAATACACACTCTGCTTTCTCTAGCACTTCAAAGACCAGCTTAACCAGGGTTGGTGCAGACATATAGGGGTCTGTGTATAACACCAGATGAAAATGATATAAACAAAATGTGTTGCGCAGTCCCTTTAAATCATGGGTGCCCAACCGGTGGCGCCATCCGAGGTGGCCCGCCACATCTTGCTCAGAGATGGCGGGTCGGCAAGCCCTGATCGCGGGTTCCCGGCCCGCCATCTCCGAGCATCAGCGCGAACAACGGAGCCGCCGCTAAAGGAAGCAGAGCCGATGCTTCCTGTATAGCGCCGGCTCCTTCACAGGCGGAGTGATATCAAATGTACTCCGCCTGTGACAGGAAGCAACGGCTCTGCTGTCTACTGCAGCCGCATGCTTCCTGAGAATGAGATCACAGACAACAGCCAGCAGTGCCAGAGCCAGCAGTGCCAGTACCAGTCACCAGTACCCACCAGCAGTACCAGCCAGCAGTATCAGTACCCACCAGCAGTACCAGTACCCACCAGCAATACCAGCCACCAGTACCAGGTACCAGTCACCAGTACCAGTACCCGCCAGCAGTACCAGTACCCGCCAGCAGTATCAGTACCCACCAGCAGTACCAGTACCAGCCAGCAGTACCCGCCACCAGTACCAGTACCCACCAGCAGTACCAGTACCCACCAGCAGTATCAGTACCCGCCAGCAGTACCAGTACCCGCCAGCAGTACCAGCCATCAGTACCAGTAACCAGTACCCGCCAGCAGTACCAGCCAGCAGTACCCGCCAGTAGTACCAGTACCCGCCAGCAGTACCAGTACCCACCAGCAGTACCAGTACCCACCAGTACTAGCCACCAGTACCAGTTACCAGTCACCAGTACCCGCCAGCAGTACCAGGTACCAGTACCCGCCAGCAGTACCAGTCAGCAGTACCAGTACCAGCCACCAGTACCAGTCACCCTTACCAGTCACCAGTACCAGCCACCAGTCAGTGCCCGAGGGCCCTGGGCCAATAGCGGCATCATCATGGAGCGTCCCAGTCTGGTGGCAGCAGGTGCGGGGAGCGGGATAGTAGAGGCCTCTAGGTGGCGGCAGGATGACAGCACCCAGCTCCAGGTGTCATCTCTACAAGGCATGTGGGCAGCATGTCCATGTGCGACCCGCAGCTGAGCTGCTTATTTAGCCTGCTCCGCTCACCCGATCTCTCCGCACCTGCGTCCTATTCGGTTCAGCAGTCGGGGCGGGGGGCTGAAATTATCCAGCTGAGCTGCCCCATGACGGTGAAGAGGAAGGAGCTCCGCCTCCAATCTCCTGACACTGCCTGGTCGATTCCAGAGAGAACGTGAGTGCCTGTGCACTCCCTGTGTGCCTGGATAGGAGGAGCGGTGGGGCGGCTGCACATAGAGGAATTGTTTTTTCCATATTGCTCCTGCAGCCGTTAATGCGTGCAGGAGGGAGAGAGGAGAAGTGAGAATTCAGCAGCTGCAGGTGTCCACCGTGCTCTCCGGCCTATTATTGTGCTCCCTGGCTCCGCCGCCCCTGCTCTCTGACCCCTCTTTGTGCTCCCTGGCTCCACCCTCCCTGCTCTCCGGCCCTTCTTTATGCTCCCTGGCCCCGCCCCTGCTCTCTGGCCCTCCTTGTGCTCCCTGGCTCCGCCCCCTGCTCGACATCGCCCCTGTGCTCTCCGGCCTCTCCTTGTGCTCCCTGGCTCCACCCCCAGCCCTCTCCAAAGCCTGTGCTCTCCACTCCCATTCTTTCTGCCCCCCCTGCTATCAAGCTCCCCCCAGAACTCTCCAGCCCCCACCCCTCCATTGCTCTCCACCTTCCCCAGTGCTCTTTGCCCTCCAGCACTCTCCGGCCCCCACCCTCCAGTGCTCTCCAGCTCCTCCTTACTCTTTGCCTCCCCCCCAGTTCTTTCCTGCTCCCGTCCAGTGCTCTGCTCCCATCCAGTGCTCTCCACTCCCCCAGTGCTCTCACAGACTGGGACATGGGGCACAGGAGGGGCTGCAGACAGGGACAGGGCTAGGTATCTCTCTCACCCCCTCTTTCTCACCTCCCCCTCTCTCTCACCCCCTCCTCTCTTTTACCCCCTCTCACCCCTCTCTCTCACCCCCTCCTCTCTCTTACCCCCTCTCACCCCTCTCTCTCTCCCCTTTCCTCTCTCCACCTCCGCTAAAGCGTTTTTTAAGAATTATTCTATTTTGTAGCGATCAACCTTAAAGGGGATGTAAACCCTTTTTTTTCTCACCCGCATCCTATGCATTAAGGGGAAGCATTTTCTGTCACTGACCAGCCCCCCCCCATTTTACTCACCTGAGCCCATTTGTTCCCACCCTCTCTGGCCGGTGTCTCAGCTCTTGGTTGGATAGATTGATAGCAGCGCAGCCATTGGCTCCAAATCCAATGACGCGGGCGCCAGGGGTTGGGGCCGAGTCCTGCATTCTGTGTGAATACACGCAGAAGAAGGACACTGGATCGCGCCCGCACGGGTGTCCACCGTAAGAGAGCGCTTCTTCTACGTGGGAACTCAATGTGGGGAGGAGCTACCAACGCTGATGAGGGACCCCAGAAGAGGAGGATAGGGGCGACTCTGTGCAAAACAAACTGCACAGTGGAGGTAAGTATGACATGTTTGTTATTTTAATTTTTTTTAAATGGGAGGGTTTAGTAACCCTTTAACAAAGTAGATTGTACACTGTGTGTTAGACCCCTTTCACACTGGGGCACTTTGCAGGCCCTAAATATAGTGCCTGCAAAGCGCCCTGAAAGAGCCGCTCCTCCCCGAGGGCTTTCACACTGGGGCGGTGCGCTGGCAGGACGGTAAAAAAAGTCCTGCAAGCAGCATCTTTGGAGCAGTGTGTATACTATATTGAAATGAATGGGGCAGCGCGGCTATACCGCCGCCGGTTTTAACCCTTTCTTGGCCGCTAGCAGGGGGGTAAAACCGGCCCGCTAGCGGCCGAATACCGCCGCTAAAATGGAGTAAAAATAGCGCCGTTTTATCGCCGGCGCCCCCACCGCCCCGGTGTGAAAGAGGCTTTTGATGGTAATACTTGTGACAATCTTTACGTTGTAACCAAGCAACACCCCGTATCGTCTACATTTAGGTGAAATGCTGTAAAACTTTACAATCTGTGCTTCCTACAGTCGCATCAAATTCTCTGAATACTTTCCTAAGTAATTATATGTAATGGATTAAATCATCCAATTGTTTTACGCCATCTATAGACTGATTGTTATCTACTGGTATTTAGTTGTTGGCAATGTAAACATTTTCCACTTTTTTTTATTTGATAATAATGTGTGCTTATCCACCCCAAAGATTTGATACCGTCCTTTGGCCCTTTCTTTGCTGGAGTGAATCTTCATAGCAACCAACAGGCGGGTCAGAAATTGCTCCAGCATCTTTCGCAGTTTAAATTTGTTTTAATGATTATTCTTTAAACCAGGGATCTCAAACTGGTGGCCCTCCAGCTGTTGCGAAACTACAAGTCCCATGAGGCATTGCAAGGCTGACCGTTACAAGCATGACTCCCACAGGCAGAGATGTGATGGGACTTGTAGTTCCGCAACAGCTGGAGGGCCTCCAGTTTGAGACCCCTGCTTTAAACAGTACAAATTACAACAGGAATGTGCAGGGGGTGGTAATCCATAGTGCTCAATCAAGTTTCATCTGTGGGAGGGGTCAGGAAACAGTTAATTATGGTTGCTAAGGTTACTGCACATCATCATTACTCACACCGCCTTACTGTCTATTGTATCTTGAGTGGGAAGTGGAAGTCCAGGAGGGTCAGAATATTTCATGTTTTATTCTTATATTCCCTGTTCAGCATACACGTACAATATGTTACCTTATATTAAAAAAAAAAGCCATGTAATGTTTCTGGTTACATTCTTGTAGTGTAATGCAACAATAGTTCACTGTTGTAACTACATAGGAAATCCTAAGTTGCGTGACCCTGTACCCAAACAAAATTGACGTCCCACAAATAGAGGTTTCTTTTGGTGGTATTTGATCACCTCTGCGTTTTTTTGCCCGAGACCGAGGATGAATGACAGTTATTTTGTGTTTCTTCCATTTGCGAATTATCACACCAACTGTTTGTCACCCTCTCACCAAGCTGCTTGGCGATGGTCTTGTAGCCCATTCCAGCCTTGTGTAGGTCTACAATCTTGTCCCTGACATCCTTGGACAGCTCTTTGGTCTTGGCCATGGTGGAGAGATTGGAATCTGATTGATTGCTTCTGTGGACAGGTGTCTTTTATACAGGTAACAAGCTGAGATTAGGAGCACTCCCTAATCTCAGCTTGTTACCTGTATAGAAGACACCTGGAAGCCAGAAATCTTGCTGATTGATAGGGGATCAAATACTTATGTCACATTAAAATGCAAATCAATTTATAACTTTTTTGAAATGCTTTTTTCTGGATATTTATGTTGTTATTCTGTCTCTCACCGTTAAAATAAACCTACCATTAAAATTATAGACTGATCATTTCTTTGTCAGTGGGAAAACGTACAAAATCAGCAGGGGATCAAATACTTTTTTCCCCCACTGTAAGATGTTCATTATCACCCCTTAGGAAAACCCTGCATGACCCAATGTTGACTTGAATGTCAAAAGAATTAATTGCTTGCGTGAATCGGTCAGTGTATGGTCACCCTCAGACCATTGCAAGCAGAATATACATACTGTATACAATAATAAGATTCTTGTTAAAAGTTATTCATCTTTAAAAGACATTGATTGTGGCACTCGGTACCACTGTTCAAATACACCTCTTATCTTCAGGAAGCACTCTGAATATTCTATGATAACTACTGCTTTGGCTGCAGCCCAGATATCTTACACATAGGCAGAGCATTTGGACTGAACCAAGCTTCAGCTCTATCTGTCCTTTATAGCTGCTGCTGCTTGACATTAAAAATCACCTTGGCAGATGATTTCTACAAAACTAGACTGTAATTTATAACAGGCAAAAACATGCTTACTTAACAGCCTAGAATTCCAGTTTATAGAAACATGAGCAGTTTTATGTGTTCCGCTGGCAACATAGCTTTCCTTATTGCTCAGACTCTGAAATCGACTATAACTCTACTTACATTCATCCTTCTTGTGAAAATGCTAGTAAAATTTATATTGTAAGTAAAATCAACACCGGAGGAGAGCATTTATTCCAATATCAGTTTTACGAGTGTGAAAAATCTGATTAATAAGGATAACACTTGTTAATGTAGTTTAAAGTGATTGTAAAGGTAAATTTTTAAATAATAATAAAAGTTTTTTTTTAAATAACAAACATATCTATACTTACCTGCCGCAGCCGCGAACCCCCTCTTTTCAGGTCCCCCACTGGCTCTCCTGACCCCTCCCTTCTGTCCAGTGCCCCCATGGGTAACCGCTCCCCAGGGGGCACTGCTGCATCCATTAACACAGACAGCGGGACTTGGCCCCACCCCCGCTCCCTCCTCACTGGCTTTGATTGACAGCACTGGGAGCCAATGGCTCCCTGTGCCCCAGCAAAGCCAGTGAGGCCCAGAAGGGGTGAGGAGAGAGGAGCTGCAGACGTGCATGGCACTGGATTGAATGGGGGCTCAGGTAAGTAAACGGGGGGAGGGATACTGACACCTAAACATTTTTTACCTTAACCACTTCAGCACCAGGAAGGTTTTACCACCTTCCTGGCCAAAGCACTTTTTGCAAAGGGGCCCTGCGTCACTTTAACCGACAATTGCTCGGTCCTGTGACGTTGTACCCAAATAAAATTGACGTTCTTTTTTCCCCACAAATAGATCTTTCTTTTGGTGGTATTTGATCACCTCTGCGGTTTTTATTTTTTGCACTATAAACAGAAAAAGTCTGTGAATTTTGAATAAAAACACAATGTATTTTACTTTCTGCTATAAAACATATCTAAGAAAAAATACATAAAAATAAATCGAATTTCTTCATCAGTTTAGGCCAATATGTATTCTGCTACATGTTTTTGGTAAAAAAGAATCCCAATAAGCGTATATTGATTGGTTTGTATATACAAACTATGGGATAGATTTATGGACTTTTTATTTTTTTTATGTTTTTACTAGTAATGGCGGCGATAATCGATTTTTAGCGGAGCTGCTACATTGCGGCGGACAATACTGACACTAAGTCACACTTTTTGGGGACCAGTGACACCAATACAGTGATTAGTGCAAAATAAAAGAAAAAAAAGCTCTGTCGCTGTACAAATGACACTGTCAGGGAAGGGGTTAACTTCAGGGGCAATCAAAGAGTTAAGTGTGCTCCTAGGGAGTGCTTTCTAACTGTGGGGGGAATGCTGTGACTAGAGGAAAACAGAAATCTGTGTTTCTGCTTAGCAGAAACACAAGATCTCCATTTTCCTCCCTCCCAGAACGGCCTCTCCTGTGAACGATCGCGGGTGGCCGGCGGCCATCGTGGCTGCAGGACCCGCTGATTGGCTCCCACTGTGTCCAATCACAGCAGGAGTGGGCTGCCGGTGGCGCGACAGGTATGTTATTTTGTGCACCTGGGCCGTCCTGCCACAGTATATATGCAGTAGGGGGTCCGGAATCGGTTAATACATTAAAGTAAAAAATGTTTAGGCTTTACAACCACTTTAAACATTCTTACTATACAGTAGCTCATTCAACCATCTGGGTTTTTCAGGGATGCATTGGCAAAATGCCTGAAAAATTGCTGCAAGTTGCCCAAAAGAATGTGAACAAGCCAGCAGGTGGGTGAAGCCTGCTTTTTTGTTACACAAAGCCTCACGTTCTTTTTATCGTGCACCATTACAACTTTGGGCACTGTGCAGGCTAGCTGCCAGCGTCCTAAGAACCACTGACATCATTAGTTGATAAGGAGTACATCGGACACCTGCACAGAATCCTTGTTCGATCCCCCACCCTTCTTTGTCAGCACTGGGGTCATGTTAGCTGCATAAGGGAGAGACAACGAGGAAGAAGGCATGCTGGAATACTAATCAGTACCAGTGTGCAAAAGTAGATTTGTTTTGGAAGAATAAATCACCTCTAATGTTGGGTGTCTTATGTGCTGCTGCAATATGTAAAACGATTTCTTTAATTCTTTACATTTTAAATTGGGGTGCCTCAAGATTGTTCATAATTTTAACTTTAGTTGGAAAAAGGTTGAGAAACACTGCTTTACATGGCACTTGCTAACATTTCCTTAAAGAATACTACTGCCTCCTTGTGGACTAATGAATGCATTGCATGATCCTTTTAAAACCAAGAAAATATGTAAAAAGTGAATCGTGATGTTAATTACATTCAATTTCATAAAGTGCCAAGTACTTTTAAAGTGAGCCTTTATGGTATAAATAAAGAGATTCACATTTGCAATCTTGCATTTTCCTTAGTTGTATGCTTGGCCCAGGTCAAGCGACTGAGAAAGCATCAAAGGAAGAGCATCAATATGACAGCCAGGGAATGAGCATTGTCAAATGAAGGTTAGCAATGGCAGCCTACATTATTCTCTCATGACAGGGGTAAAGTGTTTTTTACTGTAAAATGCATGTCTCTGCAAGAGCACTCAAAAAAAGAAAAGTTTACCATGCTGAAAGTGTGAAGCGGCCATAAGAGCGAAACAGCAATAGATATTTGTTAAACGTAGCCATCTAGTGGACAATTAGGAATATACAGTCAGGAGAACTTTCACATTAGACATTTGCCAAGTAATTATATTTACATCTAGGATTAGGGCTCATTCACATCTGTATGTTTTCCAGTGCAGCTGTGCACAATCACACACTATGATTTTCAAGCACACTATTCAGATCAATTAACATATCTGACAGAATGGTATAAGAAGGATTTAGAAGATTTTTTTCATATGCAGATCTCTTGGAGTATTGAAGTGTTAACCACTTGCTTACTGAGCACTTATACCCCCATCCTTTCCAGGCCAATTTTCAGCGCTGTCACACTTTGAATGACAATTGCACAGTCATGCAACACTATACCCATATGACTTTTTTTTCACACAAACAAAGCTTTATTTTGGGTGTATTTAATCACCACTGGGGTTTTTTTTTTGCTAAACAAACAAAAAAAACTGAAAATTTTGAAAAAAAACAAAACGTTTTTCATATTTTGTTATAACATTTTGCAGGTAATTTTTCTCCTTCATTGATGGGCACTGATGAGGTTGCACTGATGAGGCGGCACTGATCAGTAGGCACTGAAGAGGCTTCACTGATGGGTGGCACTGATAGGTGGCACTGAAGGGCACTGATAGGTGGCACTGATAGGCAACACTGATGGGCAATGATAGGCAGCACTGATGGGCACTAATAGGTGGCACTGATAGGTGGCACTGGTGGGCACTGATATGTGACACTGGTAGGCACTGATAGGTGGCACTGGTGGGTGCTTATAGATGGCACTGATTAGCAGCAAATGCGGGTGCTACGGGGACCGATGTCCCTCTAATACCTCTAACAGAAGCCATGTCATTTTTTTCCTTCACGCTAATAGCGTGAAGAAGAAAAAACATTAACTGGCATCTGTTTATTTCCATGATCACCTGTCATTGGCTGACAGCTGATCACGTGGTAAAGGGCCTGCAGTCATTGGCTCTTTACCTGATCTATGATCAGTCGAGTCTCACGGACTTTGCAATCACAGAGCATGCCACCCCAGGGGGCCTGCAGGAAGCGCGAGAATGGAAGGACGTCTATGGACACCCTCCCAGCAATTTAAGCCCATGCTGTAGCCGTCTTTCAGCTATAGCGGGCGGCAAGTGGTTAAATAACATCATATGTGATCATCCAGTTATCCCAACATTTCACTGTTTACCAAAAGTGTATAAGGACATTAATTACAACAATGGGCAACTTATAGTGAATTGGATGACTGAATTGATTGTTTTTTTACAACCAATAGTGCAGAGGCTTCCCTAGATACTAAACATGTGATACTAAAATTACAGATTATTGGGTAGCAAAGTGATTGGAAGGGATTAATCTATGATTGTGTGTGCTGTACTTTTTAAACCTCCATTTATTGGGTCATAGAGCATTGGAATACCATTTGGATCAGTATCGTAAATATACATAAGACCTAAAAATGTAATCATCGAGGTGACTCTCTTCCAACACACAGATAACTATTTTTAATTTGATGAGGTGTTCTGTCGTCAGAGATACAGAGTATTGATAGGTGTCAGATTTACACCCAGATACACCAACCTTTTCATGGGAAGGGTGCCACATCTATTGAGAAGGTAACCAATCTGGTAAAGTCCCAAGAGATGTACTATAGTTATATGTTATAAATAGGTAAATGTGGCACTCACTCCTATATTAACTCACTGTGTCATCCTACTGCTGTTAACTAATTAATTGACATATTGATTAAGTGCAAAAAAAAAAAAAGAAAAACAAATAATAAAATATATTACACCTACTTGGTTTTCTGCCCAACCATGCAGTGCTGTAAATTATAAAAGTGATAAGGTGATAAACATATAGCTATATCCAGATGCTGTTACTCTACTGGGTGTTGATTTCTAAATAGCAGTGCTACAAATCAGCAAAGGTAAAGCATCGCATAGTAGTCCATTATGTGTCACTTACCTGACACAGGAGCCTGCGATGTTACCGCTGTCCCCTCTTCCAGAAGCATCCATCTTCATTCCAGGTATCGCGGCTCCGGCACTGCGATTGGCCGGAGCCGCGATAACGCCACACCCGCGCATGCGCACGGGAGCCGCCACTAAAGATATGATCGCTGTTAGCAACGGCACGCTCAGTGCGCTTGCGCGCCGCTGTCTACAGCGCATGCGCCGTAGACATCAGTGCCTGTCTATTGCAAATATTTCTTGCACCTACAGGTAAGCCTTAATCTAGGCTTACCTGTAGGTAAAAGTGGTCTGTAAGGGTTTACAACCACTTTAAAGCAGGGTTGGTTACTAGGGTGGGGGGCCGGGATCTGGGGGCCCCCTTATTAAAGGGGGCTCCCGAATTCCGATAAGCCCCCCGCCCGCAGACCCCGACAACCAACGGCCAGGGTTGTCGGGAAGAGGCCCTTGTCCTCATCAACATGGGGACAAGGTGCTTTGGGGTGGGGGGGCCGCACGGCCCCCCTTTCCCCAGGGCACCCCCCATGTTGAGGGCACGCAGCCTGGTACGGCTCAGGAGGGGGGGCGCTCGCTCGTCCCCACCCCTTTCCTGGCCGGCCGGGCTGCGTGCTCGGATAAGGGTCTGAGATGGATTTGGGGGGGACCCCCACGACGTTTTTTCGGCGTAGGGATTCCCTTTAAATCCATACCAGGTGACGGGGCTAGCGCAGCGGCATTCACTGCCTTCGCTAGCCCCGTCTACCTGAAGTCACGTTCTAAATGAACGGACTTTCCGATGATCGACAAGTCCGTTCATTTTCAAAAGTCCTGCGGACTAGCATACAGACCGCGGGATTGTCCGCCGGACTCGCGAGTCCAGTGGACAATTTTAAGTCTGAACTTAAAACTTAGTCCGCCGGACTTTTGGCGGGAAAAAGTCCGCCGGCGCCCACACACGGGCGGATTGTCCGGCGGACTCCAGTCCGGCGGACATTCCACAGGAAAGTCCGCTAATGTGTACAAGGCATTAGAGTCTGCAAAACACCTGAGACTGGGGTGGAAGTTCACCTTCCAGCAGGGCAATGACACTAAACATACAGCCAGAGCTACAAGGAATGATTTAGATCAAAGCATATCCATGTGTTAGGATGGCCTAGTCAAAGTCCAGACCTAAATCCAATTGAGAATCTGTGGCAAGGCTTGAAAATTGTTGTCCACAGACACTCTCCATCCAATCTGACAGAGTTTGAGTTATTTTGCACAGAAAAATGGGCAAAAATTTCACTTTCTAGATGTGCAAAGCTGGTAGAGACATCCCCAAAAAGACTTGCAGCTGTAATTGCAGCGAAAGGTGGTTCTACAAAGTATTGACTCAGGGGGGCTGAATACAAATGTACACCACACTTTTCACATATTTATTTGTAAAAAAACATTGAAAACCATTTATCATTTTCCTTCCACTTCATAATTATGTGCCACTTTGTGTTGGTCTATCACAAAAAATCCCAATAAAAAACATTTAAGTTTTTGGCTGTAACGTGACAAAATGTGGAAAATTTCAAGGGGTGTGAATACTTTCAAGACACTGTACTATTTTTCACTTGTGCATGACTTTTGTGTACATGGGAACCCATAACTAATGCATTTCTTTTTCTAAACTTTTCTACTGCAAGCAATCCCTACTGGACCTGTACTATTCTAACATAATGTTTAACACTGTATAAAACTTGCTGTTTTAAACACAATCTGCCACAGATACCTGAACTATATATTTTTTCATTAAAGCCTAAATGTTTCATTTAGCAACCTGTCAAGGGAATTCATGTTTTCCTTGGTCCTTTGTAATGTGCATTGCATGCTTGAGGAATAGCATATCAAGTATTAATAACAGGTATAGCATTTGCCCTTAAAGTGTTACCAGACCCACAACAATAAAATCAGTCTGTATATGCAGTAAAACATGCTTGTTATACTCACTGTGGAACCTAATGGGCTAATCCTCCGCATTGTGTAAAAAAGGCTGTTTGATCCTGTCTTCTCAGTTCCTCCCCTTCTTCCACAGTCCCCAAACCATCTCCTGATAGAACAGAGGCTAGGGGACAAGCTGCACATGCTCAGTTTGGCGTTTATTGAGTTTTTTGTTTTCTTGGGAGAGTGCATGTGATCAGCACAGGGCCAATTAGCACTGTCTAGAGAGAGGGTCAGGGGTCCTGCAGCCTTATAGGACAGTCAGAGGAGAATGAAAACTCCTCTTACAAGCTTTAACCAGATGCTGATAAAAGTCACAAGACTGCTAGATACTGCTGATGAGAAAAGTTATTTAGCAGTTTGTATTTACTAAAATTACTGTATTTTTATGTTCTGTGCACTGTGTGAGACCACATATAGTGAATGCAGGGTCCTGGGTTTAGTAAAACTTTAAAGAGGAGGTCTAGCCCCCCCCCCCCCCCTACGAAAAATTAAAAGTCAGCAGCTACAAATACTGCAGCTGCTGACTTTTAATATTAGGAGACTTACCTGTCCAGGGAGCCCGCAATGTTGGCACCCCAGCCATTCTTCGTACCAGCTGTCTGGTGCAGCCCCCGCCATTCCTGGTAAGGGAACCAGGCAGTGAAGCCTTGCGCCTTCACAGACGGCTCCCTACTGTGCATGCGCAAAGCGTGCTGCACTTTCTAATTGGTCCGAACTTCCAAAAGCCAGCACCGCGGCCCCGTCTCCTAGAAGTGGGGACAGGAACCTGTCAAAAACACATTTGGCACCTTTCGAGGGTGAGGGGGGGGGGGGGAGAGACGGATGAGCGGAAGTTCCACTTTTGAGTGGAACTCCGCTTTAAGAAAGTAGGCATGATATGCCATTCAAAATGTGCTGTTATATGACATAGTCACCTGCATTCCACAAGGAAAACTCTGACAGAGGAATTATGGCCATAAACAGCTGTGCCGCTATAAACAGTAACAAAGGTTTATGATAAGGTACAGCAAGATCATCACAGCCCAATATAATGTAAGCTTGCAAAGTTTTAAGGTATGAAACCGTCAAGTAAAAATGAATAGGTCATTGATTTCTTTTTCCAAAAAAAAAAAAAAAAAAAAGCTTATATAGCTCTCTGTAGAACATCTATGAATAGAGCAGAAAGTACTAAAACGCTTTAATACCACTAAAGTGTCATATATTGTTCTGGCAACAGAAAGACCCTATTTTGAAAGGTAGATTCTTGCTTCAGAACAATCAGTGATTTAGATAATCATAATGCTCAAAATGCTCCTTAGGGATGAAAACTAATGTTTAGCAACTTGACAGGAGAAAATATGTGAGTGGGATCAGAACACCAACAGCTAAGAAAGCACAACTAAGGGCAAAACTTATTTTTTTATTTTTATTTTTATTTAGATATTTAGATTTAGATCCCTAGACTGCACTGTGATTTGTGACTTCAAATCATCGACTATACAGAGAGGTGAGCAAAATGGAAAGCATTACAGGAGACTTTTCTATGCCCTATGATGATTGAATGATCATTACTGAGGAGCAGGGGCCGATTGACAACACTCAGGACCCCCGGACCTAATAAAGCAAGGGCCACCTGTCAGGCCCAGCCCAACCCTATTGAGCATCTGTGGGGCATCCTCAAACGGAAGGTGGAGGAGCGCAAGGTCTCTAACATCCACCAGCTCTGTGTTGTCGTCATGGAGGAATGGAAGAGGACTCCAGTGGCAACCTGTGAATCTCTGGTGAACTCCATGCCCAAGAGGGTTAAAGCAGTACTGGAAAATAATGGTGGCCACGCAAAATATTGACACTTTGGGCCTAATTTGGACATTTTCACTTAGGGGTGTACTCACTTTTGTTGCCAGCGGTTTAGACATTAATGGCTGTCTGTGGAGTTATTTTGAGGGGACAGCAAATTTACACTGTTATACAAGCTGTAACTCACTACTTTACATTGTAGCAAAGTGTATTTTCTTCAGTGTTGTCACATGAAAAGCTATAATAAAATAGTTACAAAAATCGGAGGGGTGTACTTACTTTTGTGAGATACTGTATAAATTTTCTATCATGTATATTATTTTCATTTGTTATCATGGGTGACCAAAGAAAATAAATGTCTTTAATTAGGGAGTTCTTAGGCTGCTCACAGCTATTAGAGGGCTGTTGAATGGTAGAAAATAACCAATCTTCTAATAATATCAAATATGTAGCTATTAGCAGAGAGCGGAGCCCAAATTCCATTCCTCAAGTACAACAATAAAGACTTGAAAGTAGACCACAGATTTTATGAAAGTGAGGCGCACACAGAATAAAAAAAAATGGATTACACTAAAATTATTATTATATTATATTAGTTTCTAATTTAAAGCGGTTCTGCACTCTGAAAAAAATTTTTTTTTTTTTTAGGATGTAATATAAAGTGTGCTTACCTTTATTAGGGGACTCACCTGTTCCATCTTCCATCTCGATCGCCGCCGGTTTTCGTCCGATGAAGTTCCTCGTCTTCTTCTTTAGTGCTGGGGGCCATCTTGCCTGTGGGCATGTGAAACACCCACAGGGACTTTAGATGGCCCAGCATGCACTGCCGTTACTCGCGCGTGCGCAGTAACGGCTCATCTGCCGAGATCTCACGAGATTGCGGCCGAAATCTCGGGAGATTTCGGAAGATGTGGCCGAAATCTCGCGAGATTTCGGAAGATGCCCGCACTGGCTCCTGGGATCAATGACACCAGATCCCAGGAGACAGTGCGGCGTGACGACGATCGACGCAAGACCCCGCCCGCCGCCGCAGAGGGAGAAGACCGGAAGTCTTCAATTACAAGGTAAGTAAAAAAAAAAAAAAAAAAAAAAAACATTTCATTTAGTACTCTTTGCCTGATTTGGAAGGCAAAGAGATTTACTAAATGAAATGAGTGTAGAACCGCTTTAATACTAATCTAGGCTGGCACATGGTGTATTGATTCCAGTCCATGGCATCTTTATCTAGTACGTGTCGTATAGTAGTGGCGATTCTTTGAAAAAACTTTTTTTCTGGCTATTGCTTCTGCTGCTGTCCTTTCAGTGACCCTTCCAGACTACAAAAGTGATGTACTGATGTCCCTGAAATTACAGTGAGCATTATTTAAAAACTATTACTAGTTTATGCATTTCATGCTAACTAAATGTTGCACCCTTTAGTGTGTGCTACTAGTGTGAGTGGAGAGAAAACATATTCTGGCCAGGCATAACCAGAGTCATTAAATTGGGTCAGGGTTACTAGAGGCTAGGGCTGGATGATTCATCCTGGCAGCTCTCTGGTGCCTCCCCCTGGTATCTGGAAGGTTAGAGAACCTTCTAGAATTAGAGGGCGGGGGTTAGGAGGAGCTTCCATGAATATTTATGGAGCCCCAGCCAATCCCAAGCGGTGGGCTGGCAGAGCACTGGGACAACCCCATAAATAGCAATGGGTCATGCCACCATGGGGAGTTAGATGGAAGATGAAGATTGAGTGCTGAGGAGAGGCTGTCAGTGGCCCTGGAGGAAAACCCCCATCCCAGGAGGGGGGGGGGGGGTACCTCAGGCTGGGTGCTCAGGAAGGCTGGCCTGGAAGGAACCGTGGGAAGGATGCATGTCAGAGAGGCAGTGGGAAGGAGCAAGGATAGACAGTGAGTAAGCTCAGCACACAGCAGGGACAGACTGCCATCAGCAGCAGGCCTCTCTTGGAGACAGCACAGTGCCAACTATTCATCTAAGCTTGCCCTGGGAGGTCTCCATGTGTGTGTGACAGTCGGGCAGGACTGGGGCAGAAAGTCAGTCAGGAGGACTGGGAGGAAGATCAGCCAGGTGTGGCTAGTGGCAGCCAGGTGGGCTAGAATTTTTCTGCAAGCAAGTGGAGCTGGGATCAGTGGCCACAGGGAAGCAAAAGGAGGAATGTCATGCTGTTTGCTCACTGCCATAGGTGTCGTTAATAGGGGGCTATTGAGGCTGGAGCCCCGAATGTGGGCTCAATAGCCCTGAGTGTCTAAGCGGGGGACAGAAGAGATGCAGCATTCTATTTAGCCCCGAGCCGCCTAGTGCTGGGACCGATTTGATCCCGATCGCTGCTGAATGCGGCCGAGTAACATGGCAGGTCCCGCCTTCTGGAGCCTGCAGCGCTTATGATGAACGTCCCACTGGTCCAATGGTGGGACCGCGGGAAGTGTGACGTCCATCATAGGCGCTGCAGGCTCCAGAAGGCTGGAATTACAATGCGACCGCCGCGCCACATCCCGGCTCGGTCCTCCTCCTCGGTCCTCCTCGGTCCTCCTCCTCCTCAGTCCTGGTCCTCCTCCTCGGTCCTCCTCCTCCTCGGTCCTGGTCCTCCTCTTTGGTCCTCCTCCTGGCTGCCTGCCTGCTGTGATGATGATATGAGCTGCTACAGGACACGTGAAGATGTCCTGGTCAGGTAGGTCAGTGCATATATGTCAGGTAGGTAGGTGTATGTAGGTCAGTGTATGTAGGTCAGTGTATGTAAGTCAGGTAGGTCAGTGTAGGTAGGTCAGTGTATGTCTGTCAGGTAGGTCAGTGTATGTCTGTCAGGTAGGTCAGTGTATGTATGTCAGGTATGTCAGTGTATGTAGGTCAGGTAGATCAGTGTATGTATGTCAGGTAGGTTAGTGTATGTATGTCAGGTAAGTCAGTGTATGTAGGTCAGGTAGGTCACTGTATTTAGGTCAGATAGGTCAGTGTAGGTAGGTCAGTGTATGTAGGTCAGGTAGGTCAGTGTATGTAGGTCAGTGTAGGTCAATGTATGTAGGTCGGGTTATGTAGGTCAGGTAAGTCAGTGTATGTAGGTCAGGTAGGTCCGTTTATGTCTGTCAGGTAGGTCAGTGTATGTATGTCAGGTAGGTCACTGTAGGTCAGTGTATGTAGGTCAGGTAGGTCAGTGTATGTAGGTTAGTGTATGTCTGTCAGGTAGGTCAGTGTATGTAGGTCAGTGTATGTCTGTTAGGTAGGTCAGTGTATGTAGGTCAGTGTATGTAGGTCAGGTAGGTCAGTATAGGTCAGTGTATGTAGGTTATGTAGGTCAGTGTAGGTCAGTGTATGTAGGTCAGTGTATGTCTGTCAGGTAGGTCAGTGTATGTAGGTCAGTGTATGTAGGTCAGGTAGGTCAGTGTATGTAGGTCAGTCTATGTCTGTCAGGTAGGTCAGTGTATGTAGGTCAGTGTATGTAGGTCAGGTAGGTCAGTGTAGGTCAGTGTGTGTAGGTCAGTGTATTTGGTCAGGTAGGTCAGTGTATGTAGGTCAGGTAGGTCAGTGTAGGTAGGTCAGTGTATGTAGGTCAAGTAGGTCAGTGTAATGGTCAGTGTGTCAGGCAGGTGAGTTTAGTGGTCAGCATTGATGGGCACTGGTAAGCCAGGCAGCAACCAGCAAGTGAGCTTAACCCCGCCACACAACTCCACTGCCCAGCCCAAAAAAAAGCTGCGCCACATACACACACATACACACACCCTCCCCCACTGTTGCCGGCCTTGGACTTCGGGCTGAAGCCCCTGGTCTTTTTTGCCACCTAGCAATGCCCCTGCTCACTGCACTACCTTGTCAAGGGGTTGAGAGTCCCTGCCTGTAATGGGCCTCTGCTGAACTAACCGTAAAGACTGTTATGCCCTGTACACACGATCGGACATTCCGACAACAAAATCCCATGTTTTTTTTCTGACGGATGTTAGCTCAAGCTTGTCATGCATACACACTGTCGCACAAAGTTGGTGGGAAATTTTGAAATGTCAAGAACGCAGTGACGTACAACATGTACGAAGAGCTGAGAAAAATTAAGTTCAATAGCCAGTGCTGTTCTTCTGCTTGATTCCGAGCATGTGTGGCATGTTGTGCATCGGAATTGTCTACACACGATCGGAATTTACGCAAGCCGATTTTTGTTGTCGGAAAATTTGAGAACAGGATCTCAAATTTTGTGCCACGGAAATTCCGATGGAAACTGTCCGATGGAGCCTACACACGGTCGGAATGTCCGACAACAAGCTCTGAACGCACATTTACCGTCGGAAAGTCCGACCGTGTGTACGGGGCATGAGTCTCCCTAATGCCGCATACACGCGATCGGACTATCCGGCGGACTTAGTCCCATGGACAATCCGCCGGACTTTCCAGCGGAGGTCCGCCGGACTTTCCGAACGAGTGGACTTGCCCACACACGCCCACACACGACCGGACTTTTTCGGCGGACTAGGTTAAAAGACTAGGACTAGGTATTAAATCCATACCAGGTGAAGGGGCTAGCAAGGTGTCGCTGAAGGAGGCGGCGACATTGACTTCCCTCGCTAGTCCCGTCTACCTGGAGTCACGTTCAAAATGAACAGACTTTACTCCGTGTGTGGGCAAGTCCATTCATTTCAAAAGTCCCGCGGGCTAGCACACAGACGGCCGGATTCTCCGCCGGACTACTGATAATTTTGAGTCAAGACTTCTTTCTAAGTCCGCCGGACTTTTGGGAAGAAAAAAGCCGCTGGAGCCCACACCAAGTCTGCCGGATAGTCCGATCGTGTGTATGCGGCAAAAGAGTGAGCAGCAGGAAGCTGTACTGGAAAGCCAAGTTTGTGCAATAGGAAGAAAAAGTGAACTTTTTGTAAATAGGGAGGAAGTGTCCCTTTGTTAATAGTTTTGGACATTTTTCAAGTTGGGCATCCCATAAATCCCTACCCCATCCAAGTTATCAACCCCTAATAAAACAACAAAAACAAACCAAGGACTAATTTCTAAATGCACAAAAAATAAATGGTTAAACCCATACATAATTGCCCATAATAACATTATCCATTTATTTAGGGGTTGTAAAACGGAAAATTTATATCAAATACTTACCGTAATTTTACTTTCCTGATGGACTCCATGGCAGCCTACGTGTGGGTTAATCCCGCCCCCTTATACCTCATAGGACCCTTCTCCCATAAATCTTTGCTCTGGGCGAGAGGCCATGTTCCATAATTTAGCCTACTCCAGCAACTGGGAGGGAACTCTTGCTGCCATGGAGTCAGTGGCGGTGCGTGCATAGAGGGCGCAGGAGCGCCGCCCCCCCTCCTGCACCGCTCTATCACCAATAGATAGATTCATGCATTGCATGAATCTATCTATTGTCACCGCTGCCGCCCCCTATTCAGGTGTCCGGCCCCTTGTCGGGCGCCGGGCATCTGAATTACAGCGGGGGGGGGGTGTTTCTGGAAGCGCCCTATTAGAGAGACCCTCTTGGCCAATGTTATAGCCACCAAGAAGGCAACTTTTAGAGAGAGTCATTTGATAGAGGACTGATCTTCATGTTCCAACTCTCTACCTGAGAAAAATCCAGGACAAGGGGAAGATACCAATTAGAGAATCTTGGCCTTTTATGAGGTCTGAGCCTTATTGCTCCTCTTAAAAACTAAGAGGGTGTCTAGCCCAGGAAACACCCGTAAAGGCAAAGATTGCAGAGACTTGGACTCGCAGCGAGCTGACTGATAATGAGAGACCCAAGCCCAATTGTAGGAAGCCCAGGATATCATGTATCTTTGGGTTATTGCAAGAACCTGCAGTGGAAGAGGTGTAGTCTGCAAACTTTTTCCAAATCCTCTGGTAGACCCTGTTGGTGCCTGCTCTTCTGGCATTTAATAATGTGGAGATGGCCCTACTTGAACAGCCTAGGGCCTCCAACCTTCCCCTCTCAAGAACCAGATCATCAGATGTAGATGGGCCAGGCATGGATGTAGAATTGCCCCTTGTGATAGGAGATCTGGTCTGGAGGGTAGAGGAACTGGGTTCCGGAAGCTGAGTTGCATCAGCAGTGGAAACCATGGCCTGTTTGGCCAGTACGGTACTATCTCTGCTTCTTCCATCCTGAGCCTCGACAGAAACCAGAGAATGGGAAAGGCATAGGCCCTGAGGAACCGCCAATGGTCTTTCAGAGCATCTATCTGAAAGCTTGGGGACACCGAGACCTTGTGTAGTATCTCTCTAGTCGGAAGTTGCATGGGAAGGCCAACAAGTCTACTTCTGGAATGACTCCCAGGGACAGGACCCACCTAAAGACTTCAGGGGGGAAAGTCCACTCATTGTCCAGAGAAACTCTTGACAGAAAATCTGCCTGAACGTTCTGGACTCCAAGGAGATAGACAGCTGTCAGGTTGGCCTGGTTTTTCTGGGCCCAGATCATGATGGGCTCTACTTCCTTCTACCACCTAGCAATGCCCCTGCTCACTGCACTACCTTGTCAAGGGGTTGAGAGTCCCTGCCTGTAATGGGCCTCTGCTGAACTAACCGTAAAGACTGTTATAAGTGAGAGCAAAAAACCGCGCTACCCTGACGTACACAAATGATCACACAGTAGGATGGAAAAAAAGGATGAAATAAATAAACAAATAAATGAATCAATATATGATACCTAAACCGGCTGCAGAATGGTGGGATAAACACACATGAAATATGGAAAAAGAAAACTGCGCCAGGTCAAAACTAAAATAACAATAATGAAAACCAATGCACATGAATGACCTGTGTATCTGATTGATAGTATTTGAGATACTAGTAACCTGAGGAATGGGGTCTGCACACAGATTCAAAAGGACATAGGCAAACAAATGATGGTGTATTCTCAGGTTAACAAAACATAAATAGCAGATATTCAACTAAAATAGTCCAAATATAAAACTGTGAACAATGGTAAATAATAATTGTCAAAGTCTCTGTGTGAGATGAATGACCAATAGTGATGGATCAGGGTCCTCTTATGCAGAAGGTTCCACTACACCAATGTGCTCCACTTCTAGTTAAAGTGCCACCACCAGTAAGTAGGCTCCTTACCAGATATATGTAAAAAAAACGCACTCAGATACGAGTTTTAGCACGAAATTCCAAACGTCAGGATATGGTTGCCCCTCAGACAGTGTCCTCCAAGATGGATCAAAAACTCCAAGACCGGAGGGAGGAAGAAGCACACTTCCAAACGCCAGAATAAACAGATATGGCACTCAGAGGTGCATCCACAGATCCCCATGTAAATGACAAAGGCAGACCATAGTGTGATATTGTAAAGGACTAAAGAAATATTTATTAAAAGCGGATATTACTCACATTCTTGTGAACAGAATAGGCAGTAAAGAATCCAATGATGATTTTTAAAAGGAGCGCCGGCCGGCATTCAAAAGCACCCTTTCTCCTTGTAACACGAACGTGGTGACGTCACTGCGCGTCCTCCCATACGCGTTTCGTCATCAACAGACGTTTTCAATGGGGATAGGGCGCGCAGTGAGCCACCACATTTTATACTACCAAGCCTCGTTGCGAGAGGCAAGGAAGCGGCCATTCGACCATCTTAACTGTGGGAAAGGTTGCCCATACACTGGAAAAGAACGGAAGGAATGGAAAAGAGGAATCTTATGCCCAGTTTTCGTTTAGAACATATAGATTGGGTATGTTAACAAAACCATACCCCAATTGTAAACCCCTTATAGGTGCATATAGCGCCTCTGTTGGGAAATGTGATATTCACAAATAAAGTGAAAAAAATGCAATAAAGTTGGAAATAGTGAATGTACATGACCTATTGAGGTTGAGTGTTCATGTATGTGACTAGAAAGAGAAGGAGACCCAGACCCCTCGAACGCGAGGAATTGGGTTCCATTAATATGGATGGAGGTAAAAAATGCATAAATGAATATAGAAAATTACTTGAGTGAACCCATAATAGGTAAGGTGACTTGTTGCCGTGTGAGTCGTGAAGGCTGTATAGCATGGATGGTGATGGACAAGTGTACATGGGGAAGGGAAGGGAAAGAAGAGAAACGATACACCTTACATATTTTAAGGACAAAAGAAGGGGAAAGCACTATCTTCTGATGCAATGTGAAAATTGGAAAGAATGTGACGAAAAAAATAAATAAAAATAAAAATAAAAATAAAATAAAAGTAAATGCAAAGATAAAATTAAAATCAAAATAAGAATAGAAATAAATATAAGAATAAAAATGAAAATAAAAATAAAAATAAAAATGAAAATAAAATAAAATAAAAAATAAAAATAAAAATAAAAATAAAAATCGAAATGGAAATGATAAGTGGAAACAAATATAAACAAAAATGCAAATGGAAATATCAATAAAAAAAAAATCAATGAAAAGGAAATACCTAAAAATAAAATAAAAAAGGATTTATAATTACATTAAATTGGAAATAAAGATACAAAAACAAAATAAAAATGGGAATAAAAAATGAGAAAATAAGAAGTGGATGGTGAATAAAGAAATTAAAAAATCATGGGCGATAATGAAAATAGGAAGGTGAAAGAGGGGTAAAAAAGGGGAGTATGTGAGTGTGTTGTTGGTGAAAGGAGAAGTGGATGGACAAAGGAAAAAGGAAAAAAAATTTAGTAGATAGCATGCCAATTGATGTGAACAAAAATTGTTCACATCAATTGGCATGCTATCTACTAAATTTTTTTTCCTTTTTCCTTTGTCCATCCACTTCTCCTTTCACCAACAACACACTCACATACTCCCCTTTTTTACCCCTCTTTCACCTTCCTATTTTCATTATCGCCCATGATTTTTTAATTTCTTTTTCCTGACAGACTCCATGGCAGCCTACGTATGGGTTAATCCCGCCTCTCCTACCTCATAGGACCCCACTCCCATAAATCTTTGCTCCTAGCCAGGTACCGTGTTCCTTTTTTGTCCTCCTCCTTAGGACTAAAGAGGTAGTTCTTACCTTAAGGAGTAGTTGATCCAGGCCTGGCGTTTCCCCTTGCGTTGGCGATGGAAGAATGGCGGTGTTGCAGTCCAGTTACCCAGCTATTAGCAGGGTGGATACGGGTGATGTTGTGGTGCCCTGAAGAGCTTACTATCCAGTCATTGACTGGCAAGCGGCAGTTTGGCCAATCGTCCTCGCTATTAGCAGGAGGCCTCCCCCCCCCCATCGATACCCGGTCATGGTCGCTTAGGAGGCGCTTGAGGGTCAGGTCGGATCATCTTCGTGCTGGATGGGTATCGTATGTTTACTTGTTTCTCCATGGCAGCCTGTGTGTATTCTGTGTGTGTTTCTGTCTTCCTGGTATGGCGGCTGGAGCGCATCTGCGTTCCAGTCCGCCGCTGCTCGTTCCTACTGCGCGTGCGCACGGCCTCGATCCAGATCGAGGCTTGGTTTGCGCCTGCGCGGTTCGACGGGTCAGCGGTGGCCGCGCATGCGCGCGGACGTCGGGGGCGGCGTGCGACGACGCTCGGAGCGCCGTGACGTCATCCAGGCGGCAAATTCAAATAGCTGTCAGATACAGCTATGCCCTGGCTTCATACAGACACTGCAGACGCCGGTTCTTGTACTGACAATACTTGTGGAGGTAGGCTGGGTGCTTTCTATTCATATGCTATGAGTTTCTGTGGTTATACTGTTCTTGAATGTTTATGGTCTATATTTCACCTGCAGTCTCTGCTGTTCTGTTGCCATGGATGTGTCGTCCCGCCTAGTGGTCAGCCCTTATGCCGCAGGTAGGACGGAATATTTTTTTCCCTCTGCCTGTTTTGCATGGGTTTTTGAGGATTGGGGAATTATAAAGTATATTTCTTTCCTGTTGTTTCCTCAGCCCTTCTAGGTCCGATCATCATTCAGTAGCACGTGAAGAAAAATCTAGGTCACAGCGTGACCAATCAAATCAAAGTCTTCTTCTAGACATCATACGGATAGGTCAAGGTCCGGATCTAAACGTGATTCCCACCGCCATTCTGGTCGCTCAGAGAAAAAAGCCTGCTGGGGGTGTAGGGCTCATGTCCCGGAGGACAAATCCCTATGTGAAGCATGCTACTCCAAGGCTGTGAGGGAGAGAGGTGCAGGAGACCAGCAGGTGGAAGCACTGGTTAGAAAGGTGGTACAGGAATCTCTGAATAGGACGGATTCAGCCCACACAGCCATTCCTCCCTCAGCACCAGCCTCAGCCGCGGACGTAGTGGATCTTGAAGTTCCAGGTCCTTCTCACGACAATTTTTCATCAAATGGATCCTCCGATAGTGAGGTTGAGGTGGATGAATATGGAGCGGGGTTCGACTTCTCCCAGGTTCCTCATCTGGTCAGGGATATCACCGCAGGGATGGCCTGCAAGCCGGCCTTGGCTCTTGCGGCCTTGTCAAAAGCCATGGAAACCTGGACAGATGACGTGGGTGCAATCCTGGGAAGTATATCCGAAGATGTGCTCAGGAATTCTCCAGTACATGAATTAAGGATGGCATCGGCTTTTCTGGGGGAAGCATCCCTGGACATTATCCGGTTAGTATCGCGTGTCATGCTATCTTCGGTCACAGCTAAACGTGCTCTATGGTTACGTCCATGGGCAGCGGATCCTGCCTCCAAACAGGCATGGTGCAAGATTCCCTTTGAGGGTTCTTCCCTCTTTGGGAACAAGCTGGACTCGGCCATCACACGCGCTACTGGGGGTAAGTCGGGTTTTCTACCCCAGGATCGTCGTCTCTTGAGCCAGAGAAGAACCCAACCCAGACAGGATCAGGAGCGTGCTAGGGACGCACGGCGATACAGACCTGGTAGGGAATTCAGAAAAAACTGGAAAAGAAACCAACCTTCAGGTCAGAAGTCCACAAAGGCCACGTCTTCCGGGGGTCGTGATGCGACTAAGTCCTTTTGATATGGAGCCTGTCCAGGTGGAGCGGGTAGGAGCACGGTTACTCCATTTCCAGCACGTCTGGGCAGCCTCGGTCCAAGATTATTGGACAATCAAAACCATCTCTACAGGTCACACCTGGACTTTCACCAACCCACCCACACACCGCTTCATTCCCACAGTTCTACCGAGATCGGAAGAGAAGAAAGAAATTCTCTTATCCTATACAGACTCCCTGATATCTCAAGGGGCCGTCATTCCGGTACCAGTGGAGGAAAAATTTCAGGGGGTATATTCCCCCCTCTTCATGGTTCTCAAAAAGAACGGGTCATGGAGGCCAGTCATCGACCTAACATATTTGAATTCCTTCATCCAGAAGGAAAGATTCAAGATGGAGACTCTCTTGACCATAAGTCAAACAATTCAGCCAGGCGATTGGATGGTCTCAGTGGACTTGAAGGACGCATATTTTCATGTGCCAATCGCGAGGAATTTTCAGCAATATCTCAGGTTCGCAGTGGAGCAGAGACATCTCCAGTTCACCTGTCTTCCTTTCGGGCTGACAACATCGCCTCGAGTGTTCTCAAAAGTATTACTGGCAGTGGTAGCCCTAATCAGGGTCAAAGGTGTCCGGTTACACCACTACCTGGACGATCTACTCCTGCTCTCGCAGGACAGAGACCAGCTTTGTTTACATCGGGACCAAGTCATCTCGGTCTTGACGGAGTTCGGCTGGTTGTTGAACAGGGAGAAGAGTCAGTTGGATCCGACCCAGTCCCTGATATTCCTAGGGGCGCAGTTCGACACGGTAAAGAGTACCATTTCCTTACCCATGGAGAAGATCCCGGTAATTCAAGACAGGATTCGGATCGCCCTGGCATGTCCTCGCCTCAGGGCATCATATTGCCTCAGAGTTATCGGCACCATGGTGGCCACAGCTCCCATGGTAAAATGGGCACAGTGGAGGATGCGACCCTTCCAAAAGGGTTTTCTTCAGCAATGGATCCCAGAGTCTCAAGATCACTTTGTCAGAATGACCCCGTCCATGAGGGAGTGTCTTCCATGGTGGCTTCGTCAGGAGAATCTCCTCAAGTGCCACTCTATTGCACCAATCTCCTGGATTGTGGTGACGACGGATGCCAGCAACAGCGGCTGGGGAGCCCTCTGTCTATCAGAAATAGCCCAAGGGAAATGGGACTTCCCATCTCAAGGGATAGTGTCAAATGTCTTGGAACTCCGAGCTGCCTTTCAAGCTCTTCAAGCCTTCCGTCACCTGATTTTAGGAGCTTCGGTTCTGTTGAGGTTGGACAACACGACCGCGGTAGCCTACATCAAGAGACAAGGGGGTACACGCAGTCTAGATCTACTAGAGGAGGTCAGTCCGATTATGGTTTGGGCCCAGGCGAATTTGTCGAATCTAACGGCTGTTTACCTCCCCGGAGTCCAGAATGTCCAGGCGGACTTCCTCTCAAGAGTAGCATTGGACAACAACGAGTGGTCCCTCCACATAGAAGTGTTCAATTGGATTCTGTCTCTAGGAGTAACACCGGAAGTGGACCTCTTTGCATCACCCTGCAATGCGAAACTCGAGAAGTATTACACGAGGAATCGTTGTCCCCAAGCTTATGGGATAGATGCGTTGACGGACCAGTGGAGGTTTCTCAGGGCGTATGCCTTTCCCCCAGTACCGGTCATTCTCCGTTTTCTGTCAAGACTCCGCTGGGAGGAAGCCGAAGTAATAGCGGTAATTCCATATTGGCCCAACAGGCCATGGTTTCCTCTCCTGACGCAGCTCAGTTGTCGGGACCCAGTCCCTCTTCCTCCCAGGCCAGATCTCCTGCTACAGGGAGCATCGCTTCACCCATGTCCATCCCATCTCCACCTGATGGTCTGGTGGTTGAAAGGGAAAGGTTGACGGCCTTAGGGTGTCCTGACACAGCAATTGAAACCTTGATGAGTGCCAGGAGAGCGGGTACTAATAGAGTGTACCAAAGAATCTGGGCAAGATTCGTGAGTTTCATCCCTACTGTTGGAGGTTCATTTAAGGACCCAAGAATATCGGACATTCTGAGTTTCCTGCAGACAGGCCTGGAGTTGCCCTTGGCCGTTAGCTCTCTTAGAGTTCAGGTCTCTGCAATTTCTGCATTCACAGGCATTGCTTGGGCAAAACATCCTCTCGTCAGGCAATTCTTTAAAGGTGCAACAAGACTTAGACCTCAAAGGAGGCCAAGATTTGCCAAGTGGGATCTTCCCCTCGTTTTGGACTTCTTTTCAGGAGAAGATTTTCGACAAACGGATCAATTGTCCATCAAAGATCTTTTTCTCAAGACGGTGTTCCTGGTGGCCATAACATCTGCCAAGAGGGTATCTGAGATCAGCTCTCTGGGTTTCAAAGAACCGTTTATCACCTTTTTTCCTGATAGGGTGGTCTTGATCCCTATGTTGGGATCAAATCCCAAAGTGACGTCCGTCTTTCATGAGAATCAAGAAATAGTTCTCCCAACATTCCATTCATCTGATGATTCTAGTATCCATCCTCTAGATGTCGGAGAAATCCTAAGAGTCTATCTGGAAGCAACGGCTCCCTTCCGGAAATCGGATTACCTTTTCATCTACTTCCAAGGGAAGAACAGAGGATTACGTGCTTCCTCCAGATCCATCTCAGCCTGGATCGTCCAGGCTATTCAAAGGGCGTATACGGCTAAGGGTCTGGTTCCTCCGGAGGCAGTGACGGCTCACTCAACTAGGAGTGTCTCAACGTCTTGGGCAGCTTCCCGTCACGTGTCGGCAGAAGTGATTTGCAAAGCGGCCTCGTGGTCATCGATAAATACATTTATGACACACTATTGTGTTGAGCCAGCGGCTCTTTCCTCAGTTAATTTTGGTTTGAATGTCTTATCTGTTGACGGTGCCAATTAAACCTTTTTTCTTTGAACCAGCAATATTTCCCACCCGGGAGTGTATGGCTAGTTATTTCCCATACGTAGGCTGCCATGGAGTCTGTCAGGAAAATGGAAAATTTATATCAAATACTTACCGTAATTTTCCTTTCCTGATGGACTCCATGGCAGCAGGAGTTCCCTCCCATTGCTGGAGTAGGCTAAGTTATGGAACACGGTACCTGGCTAGGAGCAAAGATTTATGGGAGTGGGGTCCTATGAGGTAGGAGAGGCGGGATTAACCCATACGTAGGCTGCCATGGAGTCCATCAGGAAAGGAAAATTACGGTAAGTATTTGATATAAATTTTCCATTATTCACCATCCACTTCTTATTTTCTCATTTTTTATTCCCATTTTTATTTTGTTTTTGTATCTTTATTTCCAATTTAATGTAATTATAAATCCTTTTTTATTTTATTTTTAGGTATTTCCTTTTCATTGATTTTTTTTTATTGATATTTCCATTTGCATTTTTGTTTATATTTGTTTCCACTTATCATTTCCATTTCGATTTTTATTTTGATTTTTATTTTTATTTTTTATTTTATTTTATTTTCATTTTCATTTTTATTTTTATTTTTATTTTTATTTTCATTTTTATTTTTATTTTTATTTTTATTTTCATTTTTATTCTTATATTTATTTCTATTCTTATTTTGATTTTAATTTTATCTTTGCATTTACTTTTATTTTATTTTTATTTTTAGTTTTATTTATTTTTTTCGTCACATTCTTTCCAATTTTCACATTGCATCAGAAGATAGTGCCTTCCCCTTCTTTTGTCCTTAAAATATGTAAGGTGTATCGTTTCTCTTCTTTCCCTTCCCTTCCCCATGTACACTTGTCCATCACCATCCATGCTATACAGCCTTCACGACTCACACGGCAACAAGTCACCTTACCTATTATGGGTTCACTCAAGTAATTTTCTATATTCATTTATGCATTTTTTACCTCCATCCATATTAATGGAACCCAATTCCTCGCGTTCGAGGGGTCTGGGTCTCCTTCTCTTTCTAGTCACATACATGAACACTCGACCTCAATAGGTCATGTACATTCACTATTTCCAACTTTATTGCATTTTTTTCACTTTATTTGTGAATATCACATTTCCCAACAGAGGCGCTATATGCACCTATAAGGGGTTTACAATTGGGGTATGGTTTTGTTAACATACCCAATCTATATGTTCTAAACGAAAACTGGGCATAAGATTCCTCTTTTCCATTCCTTCCGTTCTTTTCCAGTGTATGGGCAACCTTTCCCACAGTTAAGATGGTCGAATGGCCGCTTCCTTGCCTCTCGCAACGAGGCTTGGTAGTATAAAATGTGGTGGCTCACTGCGCGCCCTATCCCCATTGAAAACGTCTGTTGATGACGAAACGCGTATGGGAGGACGCGCAGTGACGTCACCACGTTCGTGTTACAAGGAGAAAGGGTGCTTTTGAATGCCGGCCGGCGCTCCTTTTAAAAATCATCATTGGATTCTTTACTGCCTATTCTGTTCACAAGAATGTGAGTAATATCCGCTTTTAATAAATATTTCTTTAGTCCTTTACAATATCACACTATGGTCTGCCTTTGTCATTTACATGGGGATCTGTGGATGCACCTCTGAGTGCCATATCTGTTTATTCTGGCGTTTGGAAGTGTGCTTCTTCCTCCCTCCGGTCTTGGAGTTTTTGATCCATCTTGGAGGACACTGTCTGAGGGGCAACCATATCCTGACGTTTGGAATTTCGTGCTAAAACTCGTATTTGAGTGCGTTTTTTTACATATATCTGGTAAGGAGCCTACTTACTGGTGGTGGCACTTTAACTAGAAGTGGAGCACATTGGTGTAGTGGAACCTACTGCATAAGAGGACTCTGATCCATCACTATTGGTCATTCATCTCACACAGAGACTTTGACAATTATTATTTACCATTGTTCACAGTTTTATATTTGGACTATTTTAGTTGAATATCTGCTATTTATGTTTTGTTAACCTGAGAATACACCATCATTTGTTTGCCTATGTCCTTTTGAATCTGTGTGCAGACCCCATTCCTCAGGTTACTAGTATCTCAAATACTATCAATCAGATACACAGGTCATTCATGTGCATTGGTTTTCATTATTGTTATTTTAGTTTTGACCTGGCGCAGTTTTCTTTTTCCGTAAAGACTGTTATGCCCTGTACACACGATCGGACATTCCGACAACAAAATCCCATGTTTTTTTTCTGACGGATGTTAGCTCAAGCTTGTCATGCATACACACTGTCGCACAAAGTTGGTGGGAAATTTTGAAATGTCAAGAACGCAGTGACGTACAACATGTACGAAGAGCTGAGAAAAATTAAGTTCAATAGCCAGTGCTGTTCTTCTGCTTGATTCCGAGCATGTGTGGCATGTTGTGCATCGGAATTGTCTACACACGATCGGAATTTACGCAAGCCGATTTTTGTTGTCGGAAAATTTGAGAACAGGATCTCAAATTTTGTGCCACGGAAATTCCGATGGAAACTGTCCGACGGAGCCTACACACGGTCGGAATTTCCGACAACAAGCTCTGAACGCACATTTACCGTCGGAAAGTCCGACCGTGTGTACGGGGCATGAGTCTCCCTAATGCCGCATACACGCGATCGGACTATCCGGCGGACTTAGTCCCATGGACAATCCGCCAGACTTTCCAGCGGAGGTCCGCCGGACTTTCCGAACGAGTGGACTTGCCCACACACGCCCACACACGACCGGACTTTTTCGGCGGACTAGGTTAAAAGACTAGGACTAGGTATTAAATCCATACCAGGTGACGGGGCTAGCAAGGTGTCAATCTCGCTGAAGGAGGCGGCGACATTGACTTCCCTCGCTAGTCCCGTCTACCTGGAGTCACGTTCAAAATGAACAGACTTTACTCCGTGTGTGGGCAAGTCCATTCATTTCAAAAGTCCCGCGGGCTAGCACACAGACGGCCGGATTCTCCGCCGGACTACTGAGTCCGGCGGATAATTTTGAGTCAAGACTTCTTTCTAAGTCCGCCGGACTTTTGGGAAGAAAAAAGCCGCTGGAGCCCACACCAAGTCTGCCGGATAGTCCGATCGTGTGTATGCGGCAAAAGAGTGAGCAGCAGGAAGCTGTACTGGAAAGCCAAGTTTGTGCAATAGGAAGAAAAAGTGGACTTTTTGTAAATAGGGAGGAAGTGTCCCTTTGTTAATAGTTTTGGACATTTTTCAAGTTGGGCATCCCATAAATCCCTACCCCATCAAAGTTATCAACCCCTAATAAAACAACAAAAACAAACCAAGGACTAATTTCTAAATGCACAAAAAATAAATGGTTAAACCCATACATAATTGCCCATAATAACATTATCCATTTATTTAGGGGTTGTAAAACGGAAAATTTATATCAAATACTTACCGTAATTTTACTTTCCTGATGGACTCCATGGCAGCCTACGTGTGGGTTAATCCCGCCCCCTTATACCTCATAGGACCCTTCTCCCATAAATCTTTGCTCTGGGCGAGAGGCCATGTTCCATAATTTAGCCTACTCCAGCAACTGGGAGGGAACTCTTGCTGCCATGGAGTCAGTGGCGGTGCGTGCATAGAGGGCGCAGGAGCGCCACCCCCCCTCTCCTGCACCGCTCTATCACCAATAGATAGATTCATGCATTGCATGAATCTATCTATTGTCACCGCTGCCGCCCCCTATTCAGGTGTCCGGCCCCATCTGAATTACAGCGGGGGGGGGGGTGCTGGAAGCGCCCTATTAGAGAGACCCTCTTGGCCAATGTTATAGCCACCAAGAAGGCAACTTTTAGAGAGAGTCATTTGATAGAGGACTGATCTTTATGTTCCAACTCTCTACCTGAGAAAAATCCAGGACAAGGGGAAGATACCAATTAGAGAATCTTGGCCTTTTATGAGGTCTGAGCCTTATTGCTCCTCTTAAAAACTACTGAGTAAGAGGGTGTCTAGCCCAGGAAACACCCGTAAAGGCAAATATTGCAGAGACTTGGACTCGCAGCAAGCTGACTGATAATGAGAGACCCAAGCCCAATTGTAGGAAGCCCAGGATATCATGTATCTTTGGGTTGTTGCATGAACCTGCAGTGGAAGAGGTGTAGTCTGCAAACTTTTTCCAAATCCTCTGGTAGACCCTGTTGGTGCCTGCTCTTCTGGCATTTAATAATGTGGAGATGGCCCTACTTGAACAGCCTAGGGCCTCCAACCTTCCCCTCTCAAGAACCAGATCATCAGATGTAGATGGGCCGGGCATGGATGTAGAATTGCCCCTTGTGATAGGAGATCTGGTCTGGAGGGTAGAGGAACTTGGTCCCGGAAGCTGAGTTGCATCAGCAGTGGAAACCATGGCCTGTTTGGCCAGTACGGTACTATCTCTGCTTCTTCCATCCTGAGCCTCGACAGAAACCAGAGAATGGGAAAGGCATAGGCCCTGTGGAACCGCCAATGGGCTGTCAGAGCATCTGTCTGAAAGCTTGGGGACACAGAGACCTTGTGTAGTATCTCTCTAGTCTGAAGTTGCACGGGAAGGCCAATAAGTCTACTTCCGGAATGACTCCCAGGGACAGGACCCGCCTAAAGACTTCAGGGGGGAAAGTCCACTCATTGTCCAGAGAAACTCTTGACAGAAAATCTGCCTGAACGTTCTGGACTCCAAGGAGATAGACAGCTGTCAGGTTGGCCTGGTTTTTCTGGGCCCAGATCATGATGGGCTCTACTTCCTTCGACAGGGAGAGATTGCAAGTACCCCCCTGTCTTTTGATGTATGCGACTGCCGTTATGTGGTCCAGTCTTAGGACTGAGGCTCCTGCTGTTAAGTGGTAAAAGGCCTGCAGAGTGCAGAACGCTGCCCGGAGTTCCAGAACATTGGAGACTATCCTGTGAGAGGGAAAATTCCATATGCCTTGGGCTACTTCTGTCAGGCAGAGAGCGTCCCAGCCCCTGTTGCTGGCATCTATAGTGATGGTAAGCCAAGACACAGGTGCGATGGAATGACAATTGAGGAGGTTCCTCTGCTGTAGCCACCAAGGAAGGCTCTCCCACATGGATGAGGTTATTCGGATAGAATGATCCCGAAGCCCTGGGTTCCACTGCTGGAGGAAGCCCTTCTGGAAGGGCCGCATTTTCCACCAAGCCCACTTTACCATGGGTGTTGTTGCCCCCATGGTGCCGATGATCTTTAGGCATTGAGAGGCTCGGAGATGAGAGGACGACATTGCAAGCCGAACTCTGTCCCAGGTCACTGGGATTTTTCCAGGGGTAACGAGATGGTGCTCTTGATAGTGTTGAAATGTGCCCCAAGGAATACCAGGAACTGCGCAGGATCCAGATGGCTCTTTTCCAGATTCAGAAACCAACCAAACTCGAGTAGAGTGGAGATGACCTGTGATCTGTGGATTAGCAACTGCTCCCTGTCCCGAGATAGCAACAGCAGGTCGTCTAGATAGTGATACAGATGAATACCTCTGGTCCTGATCAGAGCCACGACAGCCAACAATAGTTTTGAAAACACACAAGGCAATGTCTTAAGTTCGAAGGGGAGATGGGTGAACTGCAGATGAATTTGATCGACAGTAAAGCAAAGGTATTTCTGGAATGCTGACGCTATCGGAACATGGAAGTAGGCATCCTTCAGGTCTGTAACTGGCCTCCAGGAGCTGTTATTTTTTTGTTTTGTTTTTCAACACCATGAAGAGGGGCGAGTAGACCCCTTGAAACCTTTAGACACAACCCAATTGCCTGAGAGAGGCAAGTATGCCGACTCGCTCTGTCTGTGCAGGCGCAATATCAGAAAGACTTAGTGGCTTCTTGTCCACAGGAAGATGCCCCTTTTGAAAATTTCTGGCTTGAAGGCTGTTTTTTCTTCCAGGTCTTCCTGAACTCACGGACAGGCCTATAGCAGAGAGCATCCCTTGCTCTATCTGAACCTTGCCTGGGCTGTGTTCTCTTCTGGAAACAAAGGCACGCTTAGCCATAACAGATGACAGCATGATCCGAGCCACCAGGCGAATTATGTCTAGGGAAGCCTCACCCAGAAAAGCCGCAGCCAACCTTAGCTCATGAATAGGTGAGCTCCTGTCCACTTCTTCCGAGATGATCCTCAGAGAAGCATCTAAGTCGTCCGCCCAGACTTCCAACGCTTTAGAAAGAGCTGCGAGAGCTAGAGCTGGTTTGCAGGTCATACCCCCTGTAATGTAGATCTGCTTGAGGTCGGTATCAATTTTCCTCTCCAGGGCATCCCTAAAGGAAACAGTATTCTCCAATGGGAGTGTGAAGTGCCTCATCAACCTCATTAGGGCTGCGTAAATGAGAGGAGGCGACTCCAGGTGTTTTACATCCTTGCTTTTAAATGGGTACATTTTTGATACCTTCGTTAACAGGCAATTCTTCCTTTCAACACCACCCCATTCATCTGTAATTATTGCGCTGAGTACACCCAAAAAGGGAAAATTGGGGCATTCTTTTTTGAGGTATTTAAAAAAATATTTCCTCTGTTTGGAGGGTGCCTCCACTGGCTTTTCCCATCTCAAAGCTTCTTTGACAGCTTTGACCAGCTGTGGTACTAGGGCAAATTCAAAACCTGCACCAGGGTCATCTACCTCCACCTCACTGTCTGAGGCTTCAATTGAGGAATGGCTCGGCTGTGAAGGGCCTGGAGCCTCAAGATCATCCCAAATAGGGACTGACATAGTGTTGCCAGCAGGGTTATGGTTATGACCAGAATCCACTTTACTCAGGGTCTCACGGACCACCTTTCTGACCAGTGCTTCCACTTTTTGGTCTCCACCCTCTCTTTCTCTTGCAGCTTTAGAAAAGCATCGCTCGTAGAGTGATTTGCTTTCAGGAACCTGGGCCCCCGCATACCCAGCAGGCTTTCCTCAAAGCGGGTGGTTTTAGACTCCTCTCTGTCGAGCCTAGTTCTAAAGGGAAATCTATGAAGTCTGGAGCTTGAAGAGGAGTTACAACGTTGAGACCTAGGGCGGTCTTTGCCGTGCTTTGGTGTTCAGACCTAGAAGGGCTGAGTGAAAAAGAAAGGGTTAAGAGCTCCTGAATGAGTGAACCCAAGCATCACAGGCAGAAAATAACTAAATCCTACCTGCAGTGCAAGGGTTGGCCACAGGAGGGCAGTGACAGAGCCATGGCAAGGCAGTTTGAAACTGAAATCAACCATTAAAGCCTTATGAGTAACAGGAGTGACAACAGACACGAGAGAGCATATAACAAACATAGCCAGCACATAGGGAGCCTGCAGCAAACAATTTATCTTGTAAACCAGAGACCAGTGCCTGGGGAAACCACCGCATAAGCCTGCAAGTCATCCCAAGGAATAGCTGCTTTGACAGCTATTTAAATCTGCCGCAATTAATGATGTCACCGCCCCACAGCGGGCCTGCGCCAGAAAAAACATGGTGGCAGCCAATCACATACACGACCGCCGCCATTTTGGCGAAACCCCGCCTGCACGAACCAAGCACAGAATCTTCATTAACGGCTTGCGGATGCACAGACAGGTCCCGCAACTTCCTGAAACGGCGAGCTGGAACGCAGCTGTGCTCCAGCTGCCATGGCCACTCACTGGAGCTTGATAGAAAATAAGGAGACACACAAAACACAGAGATACGGCTGCCATATAAAACAAATATCTTTGTACATTACCACCAGCACGGCATGATCCGGACCAGAACCTGGGACTGGGGAGCTGTTCGCTTGACCCACCGCACGATCGGGCGTTTACAAGGCCTCACGCTAATAGCTGGGATGTTTGGCTATATTGCTGCTTGTCTGCCAATGGCCAGGTTGGTAAGCTCTTCATGGTCTCATCATATCGCCCATGTCCACCCGCTAATAGCTAGGATTGCTAGACTTCAGAGAGGATCATTGCTAACCACCAACGTATCGCCGTGCACACCACCAGGCCTGGATTACAGAAAACTTCATGAAAAGGTAAGACTTCATCTTGGTCCTAGGAGGAGGACAAAAAAGGAACATGGCCTCTCGTCCAGAGCAAAGATTTATGGGAGAAGGGTCCTATGAGGGTGCGGGATTAACCCACACGTAGGCTGCCATGGAGTCCATCAGGAAAGTAAAATTACGGTAAGTATTTGATATAAATTTTCCGTTTTACAACCCCTAAATAAATGGATAATGTTATTATGGGCAATTATGTATGGGTTTAACCATTTATTTTTTGTGCATTTAGAAATCAGTCCTTGGTTTGTTTTTGTTGTTTTATTAGGGGTTGATAACTTGGATGGGGTAGGGATTTATAGGATGCCCAACTTGAAAAATGTCCAAAACTATTAACAAAGGGACACTTCCTCCCTATTTACAAAAAGTCCACTTTTTCTTCCTATTGCACAAACTTGGCTTTCCAGTACAGCTTCCTGCTGCTCACTCTTTTGCCGCATACACACGATCGTGAGTGGAACATGGAGTCTGTCAGGAAAGGAATTTTATGACAGTTTAACACTTTTGGTAGATACTTGGGGGTGTATTTATAAAAAAATTGCAGAGCTATTCATCCAGTGAAATTACATTCTTTCTGGGTGAATGGGGCTAAAATTGAATGTTGTTAGACTATTTTATCTTCAGATCATTCATAAATAATAAAGTGAATCAGTAAAATACTGCATTATGGCCATTGGAGGGAACCAACAAATATTGGAAATAAATTAACTTCTGTTCGGATTTCCTAGGCAAAACCAGGTATCTGCTTTCCCCCAAAAAATTAGGTGCCGAAGAAGGGGGGGGGGGGGAGGATAAACAGTGGAACTTCCCCCTTTGGGTGAGGGTCCCTTTAAAATAATGCATTTTTTCAGTTGAAACATTTTATATGGTTTCTATTGTGAATAAAACATTGGTTTATGCGATTTGCAAATCATTGCATTCTATTTTTATGTAGGTTTTACACCGTGTCCCAACTTCTTTTGAATTGGGGTTGTACTTTGTGATATTAAAGTCTTGCTGTTTTTTTTTAATAACAAACATGTTATACTAACCTGCTCTGTGCAATGGTTTTGCACGGAGCATGCTCAATCCTCATCTTTGGGGGTTCCCCGCCAGCTCTCCTGGCTCATCCTGCCTTCAAGTACACCCATTAGAAAGACGCTTCCTGGGGGGGATACTCGTGCTCGCTCGTCACTGGATTTGATTGACAGCAGGGGGAGCCAATGGCTGCCACTGCTCTTACTAAGTCCAGTGAGTAGGGAGAGGGAGAGATAGAGAGCAGCACCACTGCTCTTGGGCACAGCGCTTGACCAAGATTGGGCGCACTAAATATCTAGGGGGGGCTGAGAGGGTGCTGCACCCAAAAAGTTTTTTACCTTAATACAGAGAATGTATTAAAGTGGATGTAAACCCTCTTCTATACCCAGTGAAGTGAGTAGCCTCAGATGATTAAACAAATCCTCCTACATAAGTTTTTAGTATATCTGCAGTCTTTCCCTTTATACACTCTTTGAAAAGTCCAGATCATGTTAAAAATCTTTCTTTCTATTTTTACAGTACATAGGAGTGGGTGGAAAGACTAAACTTAAACTGTGTGAGAGCTGGTTGAAGGAAAGGCACACACTCCCTCTCACCATAGGCAGAGGAACAAAGAAACATGCAGAGCTGTAGGCCCCTTTCACATGGACGGACCGTTCAGATCCGCCTGTCAGTTTTGACGGCGGATCTGAACGGGCGCTCCATGTTAGCCTATGGAGCATCGGATGTCAGCGGAGACATGTCCGCTGACATCCGACCCGGTCCGATCCGCCAAAAGCAGACGTATGGCCCCACGTCCAGATCCGTCGCTGGCGGATCGGATCGGGTGAGATCTGATGAAAACGGACACACTGTCCGTTTTCATCTGATCTCTCCATAGAGACCAGCGGCGCTCGCAAGCCCCTCCCCACTCAGTGAGCGGAGAGGGACCTGTCATCCGCCGGCTCAGCGGAGATCAACGGAGAGATCTCCTGCTGAACCGACGGACAGAGGCGGGCTCCGTGCAAGCGGAGTCCGCCTCGTGTGAAAGGGGCCATAGTCTGAATAGACAAGCTCCTTGCTAATCTCCCTGTAGTACCCTCTACCTTAGGTAGGGAGGTGTTAGAGTAGTGGGTTTGTTTTGTACTGTCAGTGCAGGTAAATTTAAGCAGGCCTATGCTGTGAGCTAGGCCTGTTTGTTTTGATCTGGGGGCAGGTAGGTGGTTTAGTGTAGCAGCAGGTGACTGACATGTGCTTCAGTTCTTGGGCACCTCCTCTGGTTTTTCACCTTCTCCTACCCTTAACCTCACTGACTATAGCTTCTGTTCTATACCCAGTACCCAACATAACACAAAACAACCCCAATGTATACAATCAAAAAAATAACAATCAACCTTCCACTCAATTTGTGAATCAGGCTCTCTAATTGGCAGTTAACCCAAGAGACGCATTTAAATCAAAACATCTTGTACTTACCTTCTATTATTATTATTTTTAAATCAAAATCCTATACTCTCATAATCATAATCAGAAAAAAAAGGGCGGGGGGGGACAACTTCTTTCTCTCCAAAAATGGAAAGGGATCTATTTATCTAGTGTCCAACCATTGGTGTCTCAAAAAAACGGGTGTATGTTCCATCAATCACCCGTAATTTACTGGGGTATAAGAGACTAAATTGTATCCCCTTTTCTCTCAGTCTTTTCCGCACTTCCGTATAGGTTCTTCTTTGTTGCTGTATTTCAGGGGGATAATCAGGGAAAAACAGTAGTTTGGCATTTTCATTTTGTAAATCTGCCCTTGTCCTGGCTGCTGATAAAATACGATCTCGGTCTCTATAGTTCAGCAAACGTAACAAAAATGGGCGAGGGGGTGCCCCTGGTTTTGGGGAAAGAAATCCTGTGTGCTCTTTCAACCACAAATGTTGTAGACATATCTGTAAGGCCTAGTATATTTATCAATAATTTCTCTGACAATTCAACTGGATTATCTCCTTCCACTCGCTCTGGCAGGCCTATGACCTGGATATTATTTCTCCTCAAACAGCTTTCTGTGTCAATTGCTCTATCCTGTAGAACACTGATTTGTTTTTTCAAAATATGCCATTCTCTATTATCTGTTTTTAATTTGTCTTCTACCTTTGAGACGCAAACTTCCATCTCTGAAATCTTTTGCTTGACTTTATCAAACTCATGCCTCATTATGTTAATATCTACGGCCAAAGCATTGATTTTTTTTGTGAGGGTCTCACTACATGCTTTGATAGCTGCCATAATGTCCTTGCCAGAGGGAGTCAACTCTACCTCTTTATCGGCTATTGTCTGAGTCTCTGCTGATATTCCAGCTTGGGGGGGATTTTAATACTGACTTTCCTGCTGTCTTCGCTGCCATTGAAGTGGGAGAGGAGCAGGGGGTAACAGTCTGTGCTTTAACAACATGTGGCTTACCTGGGGCCATCCAGACCCGCTGTTAGAGGAGCCTTGCATTTCTGAATATCTCCTACTACACGGCAAAATACAAGTCTCCCTCACCGCTTCACCTCTCCTCCTCCCTTCTGCAGTCTTCCACACTCTCTCCCCTTCTTCTGAAGCAGATTGCTGCCTGCATTATTGTCCTCTATCCCCACTCCTTACCGCTTCTGCATAGGGATCTCTCTGCTCCACCACCTCATCCAGCTGCACCTCCACTGTCCTGCCGGACAGGGTAGAGAAAGGGGACCGGGAAACAGACCGCCACTGGGAACTAGAGGGGCGAGGGCCATCCATCCGTCCTTCCGTACTTGCCGTTCGGTCCTCGCTGGTCCCTGCTCCCAGCTGCCACGGAAAGGAAAGTCAGCTGGAACCGCCGTCTCTCGCTGGAATTATCACAAAATTAAAGCCTGCATCACCACGCCACGTCACATGCTCTCCTCCATCTCATGGGTTTAGTAACACTTTAATGGCTGTGTTTCAACTTACATATACATTTAAAGGTCATTAGCACCTGCTTGGTATAATTGGCTAATCATATACTGTATCTGGCTCTTTTTTTCTACAAAATCCTTGACTTTGGCAAAGTGTACAAAGTGTGCAAGTGTAAGAATTGATGCTGGTTTGAAGCCAAATGGTAGGCACAAATAGATTTTCTTCTGTTTGCTCTACTGCATTTTGTAGATTAATAAAAATAATCAATTAAAATATATATTTTTGAAAGCATTCTTACTTTACAACATTTCTTCACACCTGCCTAAAACTTACTGTATGTTACTTCCCTTATGTCAGTCAGTTCTGAAGGAAAGGAAATCCACTATCCTTCATCGCTGCCGGTCAAAGGAGAGACCTCTCTGCTGAAAAGTCTGATGATCCTGGCTCCCATATGACCCAATCCCAGGGCACCTGTAACACCAGCTCCAACACCTCCTTGCATGATTTACAGCCTCAGAAAAGTGGCCAGTGGAAAATAAAATAGTGCAGACTGCAAGCCATTAAATAATTAGTTTATTTCAATCAAAATATCTTAAGGCTCCATTCACATTTGACGTAGTAGTATCACTGCGATTCATTTTCAATGGCACCTAAAATGTGGTGCGGTTTTGCCCTGATTATTGTGAGATAAATCACATGGCAATCACAGCAAATTGCACCGTGCAAAGCTTGTCACCCAAAAAGGAGTAGGAGCTTTGCGTGTTCTGATTGGCACCTGAACATGGGTTTTGTGATTGTAGTGAGATTTGAGATTGCGGGCAGAATCGCTGCAATTCTGCCTGAGATCCCAAAATGCCAAACGGGGATGGAGCCTAAAAGAAATTACCATTATGATATCTATTTAAAACTGGACAAATCCTGACATGGGTTTCTTCATTACCAACTTATTCAGGGGATATAGTTAGTGGGCAGGGTCTACTCGCCCTGCATGTGGGGGTACCTTCCTCGTGTACACGATCATCAATGCCCAGGACAAGGTGGGGCTGCGTTCATGTGAACGTCATGTTCATGTTAACATTATGGCAGTACCCTGGCTTAGAGATGAGCCGTACACTGTGTGCAGTAGTTAAATGTACAGAATCTCTCTGTAAAAGTGTAGTCCTGTGTTACTACACACCTTAGCTTGAAGGGACACAGCTGAGCCTATATCCTCTCCACCAGTCCAACGTAACTCCTTCTGCTCTCCCGTACCATGCGGCTAGGTACATGGGATCTCTGTACTGCTGGTTCAGTCCTGATTGCTTTATGGGAACCGACCTATAGGGTGGAAGCCAGATCACTGACCTCCTCGCTACGGGAGAACCTGTCACCTATGTGAGGTACCACGCTTATTGACCAGGTGCAGTTCACTTCCCACGAGTTCTTGATTATCGGTTTCAACTATTCTCTTCCTCCTACTCCATTGTCAAGCTGACCCTTTGTAGAGGTCTTTCTTCATGCCCCATGTGTGCTTTACAGGCCTGTTCCTTCAATACGCCATCTTCCACCATGCACCCCTTGAATAACTTCAGACCAGGCTCAAGAAGAGTTCAAGAACTTTACTTAAAACACTTCAGGAACATTTCAGCAATAAAGCATGCAAGTCCAATTCCTAGCCAACCACTCTGTGACTGCCTAGGCATACCTGTAGAGGTGTCCAAAACTGTTAGTGTCCATAACTGGTGAATCCCTTGAGATGACAAACAAAGGTTACATCCTTCCAGGTGACATTAACCCTCCAGGTCTCATGCGGTCCCCTATAGCCTAGCCTTTCCCTTGTGTATATATATATATCAACCGGGAAGAAAGGCAGGACCCAAAAAAACGGGAAATCAGTGGTAAGAACTTAAAGTGGAAGTAAACCCCCCTATCGTTTTCAGCCAAGGAAGCTGCCATCTTTGCCTCTGTTTAATCTTCAACTGCCACAGTGCTGCACATGTGATCCGTTATGACACCAGCCATTGGATGGTTTGACTGTTTGGTTAGCATTCACGGCATGCCTTTTTTTTTTTAGACTGTTAAATCGATGGGTTTACTTCCGCTTTAAAGTGGAAGAAAGGCAAAACCTAACTATAAATCTACCCTCAGCCACATTCTAACCCTAATCCAGGGATATGCAATTAGTGGACCTCCAGCTGTTGCAGAACTACAACTCCCATGAGGCATAGCAAGACTCTGACAGCCACAAGCATGGCACCCAGAGGCAGAGGCATGATGGGACTTGTAGTTTTGCAACAGCTGGAGATCCGCTAATTGCATATCCCTGCCCTAATCTATCTAGCCCTGTAAAGAAAAAAAACTGCTATAATTGCCTATTCTGAAGCTGGTCCGGTCTCCAGCGTTGCCCTCTGTGTGCAGGTGAAAGCAGACAAGGGCTGGAAAATGCCTGGGAAGTGATGGCACCCATACACTTACTATGGTGTTGCCTCTCCTACACAAGCTGTCACTGACAGCTTAGCCTTGTAGCAGTTGCAGAACAGGTAATTATAGTGATTTTTTTCCTTAGGGGCTAGATAGATTAGGCTTGGAATGTGTCTGAGAGTAGAGTTAGTTTGGTTTTGCTTTTACTTAAATTTTTAACTCTTCCCTAACCTGGGCAGCCTAAGCTCACTTGCTATTGTAGAAAAAACATCTTGTAGGCACTTGCCTACAAGCGCCACTCACTTCTAGCAGAGATGGCACCACCTGGATTTTCTATCTAAAGAAATTGACATGCTCTGCAAAAATGGTAAACTGGGAGCTCATTACCCTCTAATCTCCACCAGTCATTCACATACATACACACAGTCAGGTTTTTCCTGCTATCTGTGTTCCCACCACTTCCTGTCTCCATAAATCCTAGGATATAGGAAAATCTCTTCAACAAGAACAAACGGCAACACAATGCTGAAAAGGTTCTTGCACTTCTGGATGCTAATAATAAAAACTATTTGTTGCTATCCTATGTTACCCATCCTATCCAAAACTACAAATACCAGTTTTGACTGTAAGTCATGTAAACCACACTCCTGAGTTTCTTCAGTCCACTGCCAGAGTCTTACAGGTTAATAAAGGTCCTGGCATTTCACAGTTGAATGATGGAGGTGAAAGCTGGGAACTAGAGGGGTCAGGGGTAATCCTAAACTGCAATGAAGTCCATGATGCAGGATTTCTGTACGTTACCAGTAATGTTCGTTTATACACTTGGTGGACATGACAGGCTCACATTATTGCAAAAGTTTAATCTGTTATATTTTTATTGGATATTTATTAAATTGGGCTTGTACGTCCTAATAAAATTTTTATTGTAAATTCCAATGAAAATATTGTCTTATAACAATTTGCTCAGGTATGTTCAGACCAATGGGGGGGGGGGGGGGGGGGGGGGGGGGGTGTAGTCCACACCAGGTATCGGGCATCAGGTATCGAGCATATTTTATTGTGTGCATCACACAGTGCACAGATACTAATTGTCATGGATCTGCAGTAATGTTCATGTCTGTCTGCTTACCTCTCCATGTGATCAGCTTAAGATACCGTTCATCTTTCACCTGGCTGCTTAAGTAATTTTCCCTCACGCATGGCTCCATCCCAGCCTCCAACTGGGAACACTATATTAACATGTGCACTGCAAGTCAGCCTCGCTGATCAATATTGTGTGTTTGGCTTCCTGTGTGCTCCTTGCTGTGTGTCCTACGTCTGATCCTGTTTACCAACCTTGGCATGTTCTTGACTGTCTTTGTCTGCTTCATATCCTGACCTTTGGTGTGTTCTTTGACTATCCCTATCTGCTTGTTGCCCCGACCTTTGGCTTATCTCCTAACTATCCCTTGCTGTACCAGTCTGCTGCTTCCTCTCTATCCTCCAGTAGTCTACTGTGAGTGTGAGCTGGGAGACCCTGGGGGCCGCAACCTGGAGCCAGCCTGCAGCGAAATCCATCCCCACTATCAGGGGCCTCTGGTGAACACCTGCTGGCTCTTAGATTCTGTGCCCTGGGGGATCTCATGCTCTAGCTCCCAGTTGATCTGTGTTGGTGCTCCAGAGGGCCTGCTTTCCTGAACCACCCAGAGCTCCATCTGCAGCAGTCAACCGTAGGGTCCACTATCTTATCGGTGCACTCCAGATCCCAACGGTGTGAATCTGTCACCTGGCCTCCTGACATTAATAACATTGCAGCCCCATTTTTGCCTGTCTCAGAGTGGCAGTTCAGAGCTAGGAAGGCTCCTCCTCGGCTCCAGGTACATGACACAGCCAAAGGGAGGACTTTCCCCACTCTAAACTGTTGATGCATCTGGTAGGTTGAGAGAGGAGATCTGTACTGGGGAAGGGGGGAGTCTGTACTGGAGAGGATGTACTGAGGGGTTAGGCTGGGAAGGTAGTCTATACTGGAATGGTGGGATGGGAGGGAGGAATTCAATGCTGTTAGGTTGTGATTTGTACTGTTGGGGATATGGGCTTGGAAGCATGGGTATTTAGCCATGCCCCTTTAAGCCCATCACACTGTTAGCATGACTTGGCCACACTCACTGGCCAAAAACTGGTAAAAGAAAAAAAATATTTTTTTTGTTTACCCCAATGCATTCTCTGCTTTAAAGTAAAAAATCTTCCAAGATTAGCTCCTCCCCCATACAGCCCCCCTTAAATACTTACCTGAGCCATAACTTGGTCCAGCACTGTGCCCAAGATCAGCATTGCTGCTTTCTCTCTCCTCACTGGACATGGAAGTAGCAGCAGGAGTCTGCATGTCTGCCCCTGTAGCAAGTGTTTGCTATGGGGGCAAAGTTTAAAAAGGCCAATGGATTACCAAAGGCTGGCAAGCAATCTCGCCAACCACCATTTACCCCAGAGCCTATGCTGTGGTTGGGTATGATGAGTCCATCGGGTGTGTTGCTGTCTTCCTCCCTAGATTCATTCCCACACATGCCCCCAGGGAGGGATAGTCCATGCCTCTGACCTATTTTTCCACCCCTTGTTTGGTGCCTGACTACTCAGCTTGGTGAGAATATTTTCCAGTCATGTTATTATTGATTAAACTTGTATGTTTTTATTTTGAATTGTCATTTTTCACTTTCTTAGTGCCCCTTATCCCCTGAGGAAGCGCATAACACATTAGTGATCAAAAGACTGCTCACCCATGGAAGAAATCATATTTACATTTTTGTATCAAGATTTACTGTGATTGTTACAGTTAATGGTGTCTATTACACTATGGGGGGAAGCTGAGGGAGGTTTCATATATACATACTCATGTACAATACTTTATCCATGTGATTTTATCCACATTATAATATTAAAAATGTAATGATTTCATATTGATTGGTTTTGTTGGCATCTAAAAAGTCCATCCTACTTTTCGGCTTGCTATGGGGGCAGACACCGAAGAGGAGGAGCAGACAGTGCCAGCGGGAGACCTGAAAAGAAGACGTTCGGGCTGCTCTGTGCAATAACATTGCACAGAGCAGGTAAGTATAACATGTTTGTTATTTTAATTTACAAAAATAACCTTTAATAACTCTTTTATTATCTTTTATACTTGTGTGTGCGTGCGTGCGTGTAAGGAATGGGGCATTGGGGGTTGTTGAAAGATGATTTTTCCTTTTCTGTAGGCCCTCTGCTTTTAGAAAACATATGGCTTCATTGAACTTTCAAGTCCATAATATGTGATTCACCAGTGTCTTTACATAAAAGTAAAACTGGCCCAGTGAAAAAAAAAAAAAAAAACAGTCTCAGCAATAAAGTACATAAAACCGCACACCTCTGTTTGGTTTTAATCTTACATCTTTTATCATGACATCAGAATGTTTTCTATGTTAAAGTAAAGTAACACATGGCAGGAAAACTGCCTTATTACAGTTTGCCTGCATAAGCATACACTTTGTAGAAAATGCATATCTGCTTCTGCCCCTTACTAAACATAGTAAATGCTAAAAAGCAATATTAGGTCTACATTATAATTTAGACATAGTAGCAACATGTGCATTATCATCATGTCCACGTGATTGATTCAGCATGTGGGGCTTTAGAAATACAGCTGTCATAGATATCACTTCCTAAGACAACAGCACCAGCCTTCCAAGCTGTGGACACAGTAGACCTCATTTTCAAAAGTACTATGAACAAAAAGTTTCTGTCTCCAATAACAGCCAGATTTTCCATGTTTCTATTGCAGCATAGGAAAATTAATAGAAGAGCCTGACTAGCTGTTATGGGCAACATAAAGCATGTACTGTATATGGAAACAATAATTTACAAGGCCTATTATGGGATCCCTACAGGGAAAACTTTACAGCACAGATCTTTGTTGCACTCATTTATTTCTCCACTCAACTACACTCAAGTAATCAGTTGACAAACAGATCACAAACTGCTGGGAGAAGGCATGAGTTTAGTAACAGTGTAGCGAGCATACAGGCAGACTAGAACTGAGAACAAGTATGGCATCCTTTTTTCTAGATGACCATTCTGCTTTCCATGGTTGGCAGGAATTATGAGATGAGCAGTAGATAGCGAACTTTATCTCACAGTTGACTTCAAGCAACAATTTGTGATGTTTCTCCTTTGATTACAGGAGAAAAAAAATCAATATAGAAAGAATTTTCCCAAGTCATCTTCCAGAACCGCATAGGAGGGTGGCTACACCCATCTTAAACAGGAAACATCCATAAAGATAAAAGACCAATGCATTGTATTTCCTCAGGCCTAACAGGGAGAAGATTTGTTTCTGAAGCTTTTTACAGGCCTTTGTGCAAGACTGCATGGCCCTCCCTGGCTATTCAACCCCACACCATGCAGAAACAGTGTACACAACGAAAAGCACCGCTCTAACTGTGAGAGACTCCATAAGTAATGGTTTATCACTGGTATCTCCACTCCAGGTGCTCAGGTTCAGACGACCTCCCACTCGTCACAAACACTTGAATAGAAATAAATTGGAAGAACCGACACTCTGGAATCCATCCATATGCTTTATTCAGATACAACCAATTTACAAGATAACTGCTGACATGTTTTCGGCGGGTAGCCTTGCTCACAGCAGTCACCAACATGAACAACACACACATATATATATCTATATATATATATATATATAAGAAACAAAGTGACTGTAACCACTCCCATTAGTTAATTGGTATAATTAGCAGTAAATCAGAATCACCACTGCAAAAAAAGACTCTCTAGAAATGGATACTTAACACATAAACATATAAAGATATATCTAATGGTACATGGACAAAAGTAACATGAAAGAAAATAAATATTTGTTACAATTTAATAAACAAAAATACTAATGTTTGAAAATTATTATGTAAAACCATTCTATACGCGTGGTTCAAGACTAAGATTTCAAAGCTGCCAAGGGTCTCATGGCCAGGAATATCAGAGAGATAGAGGTAAGTGGAAGAAAAACAGACTGCAGGTTAATGATAGAGTTCTCTTTCTAGAAGCTTACGGTGGATATTACCCCCCTCCCTATGGGGATTTCTTACTCTTTCCAAGCCATAGAAAGTAAAAAAGACATGTCTCCAAGATGAACATATTTAAAATGCTTAGAAACGTTAGACAGTCCCTTATCACTTTGATACGACGCTCCATGGAAATGCTCCCCTACTGTTGTCCTTAGAGGCCTCATTGTGCAGCCCACATACTGTACATTGCACAAAGTGCACTATACAGCATTCACTACATTGAAAGAACCACATTTAGAGTAGTCTTGCAGAGAAAACTCCTTCCCTGTTAATGCACTGTTTTAAATTTCTTGGTGTGTTTTTTGCAGAAGCGACATGTATTTACACCGTAGGCATACCATGTCCTCTCCAAACCTTTGGATAAAACAAACTAGGTGATAACATACCGCCCAGGGTTTTCGCCTGATGGCTGGAGAATCTACATCCCTTCTTAATGCATGGAGAAACATCCTTATCCGTGGACAAAACAGGTAAATGTTATAAAATGATATCTTTAATTATATGAAATTCCCCTGAATAGGCTGTTACAAAAGTGAGGGTATCGCCAGCATTAGATTTACAATTTTTACGTGGTTTATGTTTTAGTAGTGTGGATTTATCTCTATCTGCGGCTCTTTAGCTGGTTGCTAAGGATGGGGCCCAGAAGCCAGCCGCCGTGTCCTTAACAACCGAGTCATCAGCTGTCAGCGGGGTTCACCGATGACAGCTTAATATAAAAAAAAAAAAAGAATCGCAAAAAAAATGGCTTGGGATCTCCCCCCCATTGTCCATACCAGGCCCTTCAGGTCTAGTATGCATTCGTATGGGGACCCCCCACGGCAAAAAAAATTTAAAATAAAAAACGAAATTCCAAATTCAAGTTATTAATATTAAGCTATAGACTGAAAAGAGAGATGTTTTCCAGGGTACCCTCCCATATAAATAGAAGGTCGTCTATAAAGCGACCATACCATTTTAGGTATTTAACCGCTTGTCAACTGCGGCAGAATGGCACGGCTGGGTGAAACCCTGTAGAGCCAGCACAGGGATTTGTGTGTAAACACACAATTCCCTGTTATGTCAGGGGAGAGGAGACATATTGTTTGTTCCTACTGACTAGGAACAACGATATGTCTCCTCCACCAGTCAGTCAGTCCTATCCCCATACAGTTAGAAAACATCTAGGGAACACACATTTAACCCCTTGATCGCCCCTAGTGTTAACCCTTCCCTGCCAGTGACATTTACACAGTAATCAATGCATATTTACAGTGGGGATCGAAAGTTTGGGCACCCCAGGTAAAAATGTGTATTAATGTGCATAATGAAGCCAAGGAAAGATGGAAAAATCTCCAAATGGCATCAAATTACAGATTAGACATTCTTATAATATGTCAAAAAAAGTTAGATTTTATTTCCATCATTTACACTTTCAAAATTACAGAAAACAAAAAAATGGCGTCTGCAAAAGACTGGGCACCCTGCAGAGTTAATATCTTGTACTGCCCCCTTTGGCAAGTATCACAGCTTGTAAACGCTTTTTGTAGCCAGCCAAGAGTCTGTCAATTCTTGTTTGAGGTATCTTTGCCCATTCTTCCTTACAAGTCTTCCAGTTCTTTGAGATTTCTGGGCTGTCTGTCACGCACTGCTCTTTTAAGGTCTATCTATAGATTTTCAATAATGTTGAGGTCAGAAGATTGTGAAGGCCATGGCAAAACCTTCAGTTTACGCCTCTTGATGTAATCCCCCGTGGATTTTGAGGTGTGTTTAGGATCATTATCCATTTGACGAAGCCATCCTCTCTTTAACTTCAGCTTTTTCACAAATGGCATCAAGTTACCATCCAAAATTTGCTGAAATTTTATTGAATCCATTTTTCCTTCTACTCGTGAAATGTTATTGCAGCCACTGGCTGCAATACAACCCCAAAGCATGATTGATCCACCCCCATGCTTAACAGTTGGACAGAGGTTCTTTTCAGTAAATTCTGTGCCCTTTCTTCTCCAAACGTACCTTTGCTCATTCCGGCCAAAAAGTTCTATTTTAACCTCATCGGTCCACAGAACTTGTTTTACCTTGTAGTTGACCCCCTGGCTAGTCCACGTAACCTCTGCCGGATCCCCCTGTGTTGGCACCTCAGCCGGGCGTTTGGTACCTGCCTCCCTATCCTGCCTTCTGCCGGCCTCCCGGGCCAGGTCATCATCACCTCCAGGTTCCCTGCCGGTTTCTGCTTACGTATCGGAGGTGACCTGTGCCTCCTGGTGCCGTTTGCCTCCTGTCCCATCTCCAGGGGCAGACTGCGCTGGGTCGCAAGGGTGAACCGCCCTCGGCATCTCGGCCTCGGTAAGTACAGCTCTGACAGTACAGACCAGCCATGTCCGAGGCCGACAGAGCATGTTCTCCCCTTGAGATCCTGTGCCAGCAGATGGCAGCACTTACTGAGGCTGTCCAAAAGCTGCAAGTGGGGTATACTCAAATAGACAGCCGTTTGCAGCAACTGACGGGGCCGTCTCCCCCCGCAGCGGGTAACCTTGCCGCTTTCAGTGGGCTCCCCTCACCTGCAGCACCCACTAACCCCACAGTGGTCATGGCCACTCCGGAACCCAGGGTTCCTATACCAGAACGGTTCACGGGTGATCGCAAGAAATTCCGGGCATTCAAGAACACCTGCTCCCTGTACCTAGCCCTCCAACCTAGAACCTTCTCCTCCGAAGTGGTGAAAGTGGGGTTCATTATCTCCCTTCTGGCCGAGGAACCCCAGGCCTGGGCCCATAGTCTGATGGAGCAAAGGAGCCCTATACTGAACTCTGTGGACACCTTTTTTGAGAGCATGGGCCAGCTCTACGATGACCCCCAAAAGGGGGCCACAGCTGAGACCACCCTACATAACCTTTCCCAAGGCCGCAGGCCGGTTGAGGACTATACGGCGGAATTCCGGAAATGGTCAGCCGACACCGGCTGGAATGAGCCAGCCCTCAAGTACCAATTCCGCCAAGGACTTTCTGATACCCTTAAGGACGAGCTTGCCCGGATTGACGTCCCAGATGCCTTAGAGGATCTCATACAAGCCGTCACCAAAATTGACCGGCGCTTGCGTGAACGCCGCGCTGAACGCTTTCAGTCCTCTCGCCCCAGTTGGATGGTACCCAAACCAGGTCCTGGTCCTGCCCAATCCTCTTTTCACGCTCCATCTGGGGGCACCCCCGGAGTCGAACCCATGCAGCTAGGTCTTGTCCGTGCTCCCTTGACCCCAGAAGAGCGTCTACGTAGGCGACAAGGCAACTTGTGCCTCTACTGTGGAAGCTCCGGTCACTTCCTCCGGTCTTGCCCCATAAGACCCAGTAAGTCCTCTCATATTCCCAATTTTAGCTTCCAAGTCTCCAGATTCTCCCAAACTTACGTTGTCCTCTTTATCTCCCTACAGTTGACGGAAAGGGCGGTCCGCCTCCCGGCCATAATTGATTCCGGGGCCTGCAGCTGCTTCTTGGATTCTGACCTCGCTGCCAGGCTTCAGCTCCCCCTTGTCCCCAAGAAGCAATGCCTGCAGGTTCACCTAGCCGATGGATCTCTGCCCCGTTCCGGCTTAATCACTCATGAGACTGGCCCCATCTCGGCTACCACAGATTCTGGTCATCAAGAGCTTCTCTGTCTGGATATTATTCCTTCTCCCATGTTCCCCATCATCTTGGGGCTTCCCTGGCTACGAGCACATGAACCCCTAATTAACTGGCGGACGAAGGAAGTCTCCTTCCCTTCTCAATACTGCACCCAGAATTGCCTCGCTCTCCGCCCTGCTACCTGTTCAGCTCTAGTACCCGTGCCCGAGCACCTAAAACACGTACCACCTGTCTACCTCGAGTTCAAGGATGTCTTTGACAAACAGCAGGCTGACTGCCTACCCCCTCACCGGCCCTATGATTGCCCCATAGACCTCCTACCCGGGGCCGCGGTCCCTTTCGGCCGTATCTTCCCTCTATCTGAAACTGAGTTGAAAACTCTTAAGGCCTACATCGACGAAAACATAGCCAAGGGATTCATTCGCCCCTCCTCTTCACCGGCTGGAGCCGGTATCTTTTTCGTTGAAAACAAAGATGGCTCGCTGAGGCCCTGTATTGATTACGGGGAAATTAACAAGATCACCATTAAAAATCGGTACCCGCTTCCCCTCATCCCCGAATTATTCCAGCGCTTCCGGTCAGCACGGATCTTTTCCAAACTCGACCTCCGCGGGGCTTACAATCTTATAAGGATCAGAGCGGGTGATGAGTGGAAGACCGCTTTTAGATCGAGATTCGGGCACTACGAGTACCTAGTTATGCCATTCGGGCTTTGCAATGCCCCGGCCACATTCCAGCATCTGGTCAACGATATTTTCCGTAGGTACCTAGATGACTTCTTGGTGGTCTATCTCGATGACATTCTCATCTTCTCCGCCACTCCCGAGCTCCACCAGACTCATGTCAGACTGGTCCTCACCATCCTTAGGCAACACAGGCTCTACCTCAAAGCGGAAAAATGTGAGTTCGAAAAGACCACCGTGCAATTCTTGGGATTCATCATTTCCACCAACGGAGTCGCTATGGACCCACAAAAGGTTCAAGCCATTCAAGACTGGCCGGCTCCCAAGGACAAGAAGGGAGTCCAGAGGTTCATCGGGTTCGCCAACTTTTACCGACGCTTCATCATTGGTTTTTCCTCCATTGTGGCCCCAATCACCCAATTAACCCACCAACACAATCAATTCCATTGGTCACCCGAGGCCCAGGCGGCCTTCACTCATTTAAAAACCCTGTTCTCTTCTGCCCCAATTCTACGGCACCCGGATCCCGAACTGCCCTTTGTGCTGGAGGTGGATGCCTCCGAGACAGCTCTCGGAGCCATCCTCTCTCAGCGCCAGGGCGCTAAGGCCCTCCTTCACCCAGTAGCCTTTGCCTCTCGGAAATTGAGCCCCCCCGGAGAGGAACTATGATGTGGGAGACAGGGAGTTGCTGGCTATCAAATTTGCCCTTGAAGAATGGCGGTATCTCTTAGAAGGGGCATCTCACCCTGTCATGGTCTGGACCGACCATAAGAACCTGGAATATCTGAGAACAGCCAAACGTCTTCGGCCCAGGCAGGCCAGATGGGCCCTCTTCTTCTCAAGGTTCAACTTTCTTATTGCATACCGGCCGGGTTCCAAGAATGGAAAGGCCGACGCGCTCTCCCGCATGTTTCTAGAAACCACTCAGGAAACGGAACCTAGCACCATTTTGTCCCCCCAAAACTTTTTCTTAGTTACCGAAGTGGATCTCGTAACTGCCATTAAATCAGCTACCAGGCACCACCCAGTGCCCACCGACCTTTCCCTGGTTGAACGTAACGACCTACTCTGGTCCAAGGAAAACATTTTCGTCCCTCAAGAAACTAGGCCATTGGTACTCAAAACTTTCCACGATCACAAACTGGCAGGCCACTTTGGGTCCAAGAAGACCACTGAACTCGTCTCCCGTTCGTTTTGGTGGCCGGGTTGGAGACGGGATTGTAAGGACTATGTCGCCTCCTGTATTCCGTGCCAGCGCAGTAAAGGCCCAAAGACCAAATCTTGGGGGCTGTTAAAACCCCTACCTATCCCTGAACGTCCATGGGCGGAGGTTTCCATGGATTTCATTGTGGAGTTACCCCCTTCAAGGGAATTCACCACCATCCTTGTCGTTATCGACCGGCTCTCTAAGATGACCCACTTCATACCTCTGGTTGGCACTCCTTCTGCTTCCACCACGGCTGATGTGTTTTTTAAAGAAATTGTAAGGCTACATGGGGTACCTAAAAGCATCACCTCAGACAGAGGCACGCAATTTACATCAAAGTTCTGGAAGGAGTTGTGCAAGTCCTTGGAAATTAAGGTCTGTCTCTCCTCCGCATATCATCCCCAAAGCAATGGGCAGACAGAAAGGACCAACCAGACCTTAGAACAGTACCTCCGATGCTTCTGCTCCGATTCACAAAGCGACTGGTCAACCTTGCTGCCATACGCCGAGTTTGCGTACAACAACTCCATCCACTCCGCCACCCAACAGTCACCTTTCTGGGCAAACTTCGGTTTCCATCCCTCATTTCTCCCTGCATCACCCCCGGAAACTTCAGTCCCGGCAGCCCAGGACCGGGTGAATTCCTTACAAAGCAACTTTCAAAAACTCCAGGAACTAATGCAAAGGGCCCAGGAGGGTACAGCAAATACTACAACAAGGGCAGGAAGGAGAATCCGGCTTTCAAGGTCGGAGAAAAGGTTTGGCTGTCTTCCTCCAACTTAAAATTACCTGTTCCCTCCCACAAATTGGGGCCGAAGTTCATCGGCCCATTCAAGATAAAAAGGGTCGTGAACCCTGTGGCCTTTGAACTCGAGCTTCCCCAGAACTATAGAATCCAGCCGGTCTTCCACGCCTCTCTATTGAAACCCGTCACTCCCAGTCCTTTTCCTGGCAGGGAAGAACCACCGCCACCACCTATCCTAGTCGAGGGCGAAAAAGAGTTCGAGGTAGAGGAAATCTTGAATTGCAGGAAAATGGGCAGACAGCTTCAGTACCTAATTAAATGGAAGGGTTACCCCCCTGAGGACAATTCGTGGGAACCTTCTAGGAACTTGCACGCCCCGCGCTTAATTCGGGCCTTTCACCAGGCTCACCCAGAACTGATGGCCAGCTTGGGTGTCCAGAGGCCACCCCTCGGGGGGGGGGCACTATCAGGAGAGCGGCGTCGGACGGACGGCCCGCTCTCTAGTGCGCATGCGCGGGGGCTCGGTGCTCCGGCGCATGCGCACTCGCGGCTCGGCGGTCCGGCGCATGCGCACTAGCGCTCACCTGGCGGCGGTGACGCGCAATTAGCGTCACTCGGGCGCCTATTTAAAGCTGCCTGATGCACAGGCACTTTGCTGGTCTGTCTCTCCAGCTTAGTGCCTGTGTGTCCTGTGTTACCAGAGATCTCTGACCTTGTTCCTGCTGTTGCCGACCCGGATTGCCTGACGTTCCTGATATCTCCTGTGTTTGACCCCCTGGCTTGCCCTACGGACTTCCTGATACCTCCTGTGTTTGACCACCTGGCTTGCCTTACGGACTTCCTGATATCTCCTGTGTTTAAACCCTCTGGCCTGCCCTACGGACTCCCTGATATCTCCTGTGCTTGACCCTCTGGCCTGCTCCACGGACTGTTACTGTTGTCTCCTGTGTTTGACCCTCTGGCCTGCCCTACGGACTTTGCTGACACCTCCTGTAAAGGATCCTCTGGTTGCCTGCTGAACTTTCTTGTGGTTGACCCCCTGGCTAGTCCACGTAACCTCTGCCGGATCCCCCTGTGTTGGCACCTCAGCCGGGCGTTTGGTACCTGCCTCCCTATCCTGCCTTCTGCCGGCCTCCCGGGCCAGGTCATCATCACCTCCAGGTTCCCTGCCGGTTTCTGCTTACGTATCGGAGGTGACCTGTGCCTCCTGGTGCAGTTTGCCTCCTGTCCCATCTCCAGGGGCAGACTGCGCTGGGTCGCAAGGGTGAACCGCCCTCGGCATCTCGGCCTCGGTAAGTACAGCTCTGACACAAAGTTCAAACGCTGATTTTTGTGGTGAGGACGTAGAAGAGGTTTTCTTCTGATGACTCTTCCATGAAGACCATATTTGTACAAGTATCTCTTTATAGTGGAATAGTTTACCACAACTCCAGTGTCTGCCAGATCTTTCTGGAGGGATCGTGCAGTCAAACGTGGGTTTTGAATTGCTTTTCTCACAATCCTGCGAGCTGTTCTGTCTGATATTTTTCTTGGTCTTCCAGATCTTGCTTTAACTTCCACTGTTCCTGATGACTGCCATTTCTTAATTACATTCCGAACAGAGGATATTGACATCTGAAAACGCTTTGCTATCTTCTTATAGCCTTCTCCAGCTTTGTGAGAGTCAACTATTTTCAGTTTCAGTTTTCTAGACAACTGCTTAGAAGAACCCATGGTGCTGATTGTTGGGGCAAGGTCAGATGAGTCTGGCCATTTAAAACCTTTGAGATTGACATCACCTAGTCTTCCCAGAAGATGATTGAGAACAATCCATGACACTGGCAGGTCTCAGCTTTGCAAAGGGGGCAAACTTTTGCAGACGCCATTTTTTTGTTTTCTGTAATTTTGAAAGTGTAAATGATGGAAATAAAATCTAACTTTTTTTGACATATTATAAGAATGTCTAATCTGTAATTTGATGCCATTTGGAGATTTATCCATCTTTCCTTGGCTTCATTATGCACATTAATACACATTTTTACCTGGGGTGCCCAAACTTTCGATCCCCACTGTATAACACTGATCGCTGTATAAATGTCAATGGTCCCAAAAAATGTGTCAAAAGTGCCCGATCTGTCCGGCACAATGTTACAGTACCGCTAAAAATCGCAGATCACCGCCAATACTAGTAAAAAAAAAATAATAATAATAAAAATGCCATAAATCTTTGCCGTAGTTTGTAGACACTATAACTTTTGCGCAAACCAATCAATATATGCTTATTGCAATTTTTTTACCAAAAAATGTAGAAGAATATATATTGGCCTAAACTGATGAAGAAATTTGTTTTTGAAAAAAAATTTGGGGGATATTTATTATAGCAAGTAAAAAAGATTTTTTTTTTTTTAATTTTGTTTATAGCGCAAAAAAAAAAAAACGCAGAGGTGATCAAATACCACCAAAAGAAAGCTCTATTTGTGGGAAAAAAAAGGACGCAAATTTTGTTTGGGTACAGAATTGCATAACCGCGCAATTGTCAGTTAAAGCGACACAGTGCCAAATTGTAAAAAGTGCTCTGGTCAGGAATAAGGATGGGCCCGGTGCTCGATGCGAACCCACGTTCGCATCGAGCACCGGGCGTTCGCGCGCGCGGCGCGCCCATAATTTTTTGGGCCGCTCGCAACACGTTCGGGTTATGCGCGCGGCCCCGCAATGCATTGCGGCCGGCGCGGCCGACGCAGTGCATTGCTGGCTGATGATTGGCCAAGCATGCACTGTGACCCCGCATGCTTGGCCAATCACAGCCCCGGAAACTCGAAGAGCCATAATTGGCTACAGGCAGGACGCCTGTAGCCAATTACAGCTCAGGGGCTGTAGTACACGCCCCCCCCTATAAAACGCCGCCACGCCGTCTGCGCCGGTCACATGCTGTTCCGGCGCAGATTGAGCAGGCAGATTCTGTGACACTCTGCTGCATTTAGATAGTTAGAGAGATTCACTTACAGAGATTGAGTTAGATAGATTCAGTTACAAAGATTGATTGAGAAAGAGGGGCTTGTAGTGTGCTCGTGGCAGGCAGGCAGAGCTCCTATATTTTGTTACCAGAAGCACCTATAGGACTTGTAGTGTGTTCGTGGCAGGCAGGCAGAGCTCCTATATTTTGTTACCATAAGCACCTATAGGACTTGTAGTGTGTTCGTGGCAGGCAGGCAGAGCTCCTATATTTTGTTACCAGAAGCACCTATAGGACTTGTAGTGTGTTCGTGGCAGGCAGGCAGAGCTCCTATATTTTGTTACCAGAAGCACCTATAGGACTTGTAGTGTGTTCGTGGCAGGCAGGCAGAGCTCCTATATTTTGTTACCAGAAGCACCTATAGGACTTGTAGTGTGTTCGTGGCAGGCAGGCAGAGCTCCTTCATTTTGTTCCCAGAGGCACCTATAGGACTTGAAGTGTGTTAGTCCCATTACACACACAGAGCTATATTTTCTTCCCAGAAGCACCTATAGGACTTGAAGTGTGTTAGTCCCATTACACACACAGAGCTATATTTTGTTCCCAGAAGCACCTATAGGACTTGAAGTGTGTTAGTCCCATTACACACACAGAGCTATATTTTCTTCCCAGAAGCACCTATAGGACTTGAAGTGTGTTAGTCCCATTACACACACAGAGCTATATTTTGTTCCCAGAAGCACCTATAGGACTTGAAGTGTGTTAGTCCCATCACACACACAGAGCTATATTTTGTTCCCAGAAGCACCTATAGGACTTGAAGTGTGTTAGTCCCATCACACACACAGAGCTATATTTTCTTCCCAGAAGCACCTATAGGACTTGAAGTGTGTTAGTCCCATTACACACACAGAGCTATATTTTCTTCCCAGAAGCACCTATAGGACTTGAAGTGTGTTAGTCCCATTACACACACAGAGCTATATTTTGTTCCCAGAAGCACCTATAGGACTTGAAGTGTGTTAGTCCCATCACACACACAGAGCTATATTTTGTTCCCAGAAGAACCTATAGGACTTGAAGTGTGTTAGTCCCATCACACACACAGAGCTATATTTTGTTCCCAGAAGCACCTATAGGACTTGAAGTGTGTTAGTCCCATTACACACACAGAGCTATATTTTTCTTCCCAGAAGCACCTATAGGACTTGAAGTGTGTTAGTCCCATTACACACACAGAGCTATATTTTGTTCCCAGAAGCACCTATAGGACTTGAAGTGTGTTAGTCCCATCACACACACAGAGCTATATTTTGTTCCCAGAAGCACCTATAGGACTTGAAGTGTGTTAGTCCCATCACACACACAGAGCTATATTTTGTTCCCAGAAGCACCTATAGGACTTGAAGTGTGTTAGTCCCATCACACACACAGAGCTATATTTTGTTCCCAGAAGCACCTATAGGACTTGAAGTGTGTTAGTCCCATTACACACACAGAGCTATATTTTCTTCCCAGAAGCACCTATAGGACTTGAAGTGTGTTATTCCCATTACACACACAGAGCTATATTTTCTTCCCAGAAGCACCTATAGGACTTGAAGTGTGTTAGTCCCATTACACACACAGAGCTATATTTTGTTCCCAGAAGCACCTATAGGACTTGAAGTGTGTTAGTCCCATCACACACACAGAGCTATATTTTTCTTCCCAGAAGCACCTATAGGACTTGAAGTGTGTTAGTCCCATTACACACACAGAGCTATATTTTCTTCCCAGAAGCACCTATAGGACTTGAAGTGTGTTAGTCCCATTACACACACAGAGCTATATTTTGTTCCCAGAAGCACCTATAGGACTTGAAGTGTGTTAGTCCCATCACACACACAGAGCTATATTTTGTTCCCAGAAGAACCTATAGGACTTGAAGTGTGTTAGTCCCATCACACACACAGAGCTATATTTTGTTCCCAGAAGCACCTATAGGACTTGAAGTGTGTTAGTCCCATTACACACACAGAGCTATATTTTCTTCCCAGAAGCACCTATAGGACTTGAAGTGTGTTAGTCCCATTACACACACAGAGCTATATTTTGTTCCCAGAAGCACCTATAGGACTTGAAGTGTGTTAGTCCCATCACACACACAGAGCTATATTTTGTTCCCAGAAGAACCTATAGGACTTGAAGTGTGTTAGTCCCATCACACACACAGAGCTATATTTTGTTCCCAGAAGCACCTATAGGACTTGAAGTGTGTTAGTCCCATTACACACACAGAGCTATATTTTCTTCCCAGAAGCACCTATAGGACTTGAAGTGTGTTAGTCCCATTACACACACAGAGCTATATTTTGTTCCCAGAAGCACCTATAGGACTTGAAGTGTGTTAGTCCCATCACACACACAGAGCTATATTTTGTTCCCAGAAGCACCTATAGGACTTGAAGTGTGTTAGTCCCATTACACACACAGAGCTATATTTTCTTCCCAGAAGCACCTATAGGACTTGAAGTGTGTTATTCCCATTACACACACAGAGCTATATTTTGTTCCCAGAAGCACCTATAGGACTTGAAGTGTGTTAGTCCCATTACACACACAGAGCTATATTTTGTTCCCAGAAGCACCTATAGGACTTGAAGTGTGTTAGTCCCATCACACACACAGAGCTATATTTTCTTCCCAGAAGCACCTGTAGGACTTGAAGTGTGTTAGTCCCATTACACACACAGAGCTATATTTTGTTCCCAGAAGCACCTATAGGACTTGAAGTGTGTTAGTCCCATCACACACACAGAGCTATATTTTGTTCCCAGAAGCACCTATAGGACTTGAAGTGTGTTAGTCCCATCACACACACAGAGCTATATTTTGTTCCCAGAAGCACCTATAGGACTTGAAGTGTGTTAGTCCCATCACACACACAGAGCTATATTTTGTTCCCAGAAGCACCTATAGGACTTGAAGTGTGTTAGTCCCATTACACACACAGAGCTATATTTTCTTCCCAGAAGCACCTATAGGACTTGAAGTGTGTTATTCCCATTACACACACAGAGCTATATTTTCTTCCCAGAAGCACCTATAGGACTTGAAGTGTGTTAGTCCCATTACACACACAGAGCTATATTTTGTTCCCAGAAGCACCTATAGGACTTGAAGTGTGTTAGTCCCATCACACACACAGAGCTATATTTTCTTCCCAGAAGCACCTATAGGACTTGAAGTGTGTTAGTCCCATTACACACACAGAGCTATATTTTCTTCCCAGAAGCACCTATAGGACTTGAAGTGTGTTAGTCCCATTACACACACAGAGCTATATTTTGTTCCCAGAAGCACCTATAGGACTTGAAGTGTGTTAGTCCCATCACACACACAGAGCTATATTTTGTTCCCAGAAGAACCTATAGGACTTGAAGTGTGTTAGTCCCATCACACACACAGAGCTATATTTTGTTCCCAGAAGCACCTATAGGACTTGAAGTGTGTTAGTCCCATTACACACACAGAGCTATATTTTCTTCCCAGAAGCACCTATAGGACTTGAAGTGTGTTAGTCCCATTACACACACAGAGCTATATTTTGTTCCCAGAAGCACCTATAGGACTTGAAGTGTGTTAGTCCCATCACACACACAGAGCTATATTTTGTTCCCAGAAGCACCTATAGGACTTGAAGTGTGTTAGTCCCATTACACACACAGAGCTATATTTTCTTCCCAGAAGCACCTATAGGACTTGAAGTGTGTTATTCCCATTACACACACAGAGCTATATTTTGTTCCCAGAAGCACCTATAGGACTTGAAGTGTGTTAGTCCCATTACACACACAGAGCTATATTTTGTTCCCAGAAGCACCTATAGGACTTGAAGTGTGTTAGTCCCATCACACACACAGAGCTATATTTTCTTCCCAGAAGCACCTGTAGGACTTGAAGTGTGTTAGTCCCATTACACACACAGAGCTATATTTTCTTCCCAGAAGCACCTATAGGACTTGAAGTGTGTTAGTCCCATTACACACACAGAGCTATATTTTGTTCCCAGAAGCACCTATAGGACTTGAAGTGTGTTAGTCCCATCACACACACAGAGCTATATTTTGTTCCCAGAAGAACCTATAGGACTTGAAGTGTGTTAGTCCCATCACACACACAGAGCTATATTTTGTTCCCAGAAGCACCTATAGGACTTGAAGTGTGTTAGTCCCATTACACACACAGAGCTATATTTTCTTCCCAGAAGCACCTATAGGACTTGAAGTGTGTTAGTCCCATTACACACACAGAGCTATATTTTGTTCCCAGAAGCACCTATAGGACTTGAAGTGTGTTAGTCCCATCACACACACAGAGCTATATTTTGTTCCCAGAAGCACCTATAGGACTTGAAGTGTGTTAGTCCCATCACACACACAGAGCTATATTTTGTTCCCAGAAGAACCTATAGGACTTGAAGTGTGTTAGTCCCATCACACACACAGAGCTATATTTTGTTCCCAGAAGCACCTATAGGACTTGAAGTGTGTTAGTCCCATTACACACACAGAGCTATATTTTGTTCCCAGAAGCACCTATAGGACTTGAAGTGTGTTAGTCCCATCACACACACAGAGCTATATTTTGTTCCCAGAAGCACCTATAGGACTTGAAGTGTGTTAGTCCCATCACACACACAGAGCTATATTTTGTTCCCAGAAGCACCTATAGGACTTGAAGTGTGTTAGTCCCATCACACACACAGAGCTATATTTTGTTCCCAGAAGCACCTATAGGACTTGAAGTGTGTTAGTCCCATCACACAGAGCTCCTCTATTTTCTTTGCAGAAGCACCCACAGGACTTCTAGTGTGTTAGTGGCATCACACAGAGCTCCTATATATTCTTCTCAGCAGCACCCACAGGACTTCTAGTGTGTTAGTGGCATCACACAGAGCTCCTCTATTTTCTTTGCATAAGCACCCACAGGACTTCTAGTGTGTTAGTGGCATCACACAGAGCTCCTCTATTTTCTTTGCATAAGCACCCACAGGACTTCTAGTGTGTTAGTGGCATCACACAGAGCTCCTCTATTTTCTTTGCATAAGCACCCACAGGACTTCTAGTGTGTTAGTGGCATCACACAGAGCTCCTCTATTTTCTTTGCAGAAGCACCCATAGGACTTCTAGTGTGTTAGTGGCATCACACAGAGCTCCTCTATTTTCTTTGCATAAGCACCCACAGGACTTCTAGTGTGTTAGTGGCATCACACAGAGCTCCTCTATTTTCTTTGCAGAAGCACCCATAGGACTTCTAGTGTGTTAGTGGCATCACACAGAGCTCCTCTATTTTCTTTGCAGAAGCACCCATAGGACTTCTAGTGTGTTAGTGGCATCACACAGAGCTCCTATATATTCTTCTCAGCAGCACCCACGGGACTTCTAGTGTGTTAGTGGCATCACACAGAGCTCCTCTATTTTCTTTGCAGAAGCACCCACAGGACTTCTAGTGTGTTAGTGGCATCACACAGAGCTCCTCTATTTTCTTTGCATAAGCACCCACAGGACTTCTAGTGTGTTAGTGGCATCACACAGAGCTCCTCTATTTTCTTTGCAGAAGCACCCATAGGACTTCTAGTGTGTTAGTGGCATCACACAGAGCTCCTATATATTCTTCTCAGCAGCACCCACAGGACTTCTAGTGTGTTAGTGGCATCACACAGAGCTCCTCTATTTTCTTTGCAGAAGCACCCACAGGACTTCTAGTGTGTTAGTGGCATCACACAGAGCTCCTCTATTTTCTTTGCATAAGCACCCACAGGACTTCTAGTGTGTTAGTGGCATCACACAGAGCTCCTCTATTTTCTTTGCAGAAGCACCCATAGGACTTCTAGTGTGTTAGTGGCATCACACAGAGCTCCTATATTTTCTTCTCAGCAGCACCCACAGGACTACCGACTACAATGGCTGGAAGACCGCCAAGGGGAGGCAGAGCGTGCAGAGCCAAGAACACAGGGCAGGCAGGCTCTGTTTCTAGTGGACGTGGCCGTGGACGTGGTCGTGCATCGTCATCAGCACGTGGCCATGGGACACGCGCGTCTTTGTTTTCGGCAGCTGGACATGTGGAGCCGCATCATGCTGAAGGCTTGGTAGAATGGATGACCAAGCCCTCCTCATCCTCCTCATCCTCTCTCACCCAGGCTCAGGGTACTGACAGAGCATCATCAGCCACCCCTTCCCTAGACCCACCATGTCCTCCTGAGGAGTCCCCCGAACTCTTTGAGCACAGTGTTGGGTACATGCTCCAGGAGGATGCCCAACGATTCGAAGGCTCGGATGACGATACCCAGCTTGAGGAATCTGGCAGTACAGTTCCACCAGCTGCAGCTTACTGCCAGGTTTGCTCTAGTGGTGAAGAGGGAGGGGATGATGAGGTCACTGACTCCACGTGGGTGCCTCAAGGGAGAGAGGATGAGGAGGAGGACGAGGAGGAGGAGGATGCGGCGTCACATGTCCAACGAGGCAGGATGCCCCCTGGAGGCCAGGTAGAGGCCAGCACAGCAACTGTACAACACCGCAGAGCTCCGCCTGTGCAGGGCGCTGCCTCTGCACGTTATCAGAAAAGTTCTTTGGTGTGGGCCTTTTTTGAGACGAGTGCAGCAGATCGCACCACTGCTATTTGCAATATTTGTCTCAAGCGTATCTCGCGTGGCCAAAACATCAGCCGCTTGGGCACGACAAGCATGACCAGACATATGGCGACCTGCCATGCAGCTCGTTGGCAGGCACACATAAAAGACCCACACCAAAGAACTAAGCGGACCTCTCCTTGCTCCTCCTCAGCTGGGATCTCCATCCCCACTACACCTTCAGTCCTCTCTGAAAGCTGCTCTGAGAGGACTGAAGGTGTAGAATTCGGTGTGTCACAACCAAGTACTTGCAGTACACCGACGTCCGAATGCAGCAGGCAAATTTCCCTGCCCCAGCTGCTGGACCGTAGAAAGAAGTACACTCCCAGCCATCCACATGCCCAGCGGTTGAATGCTAGCCTTGCTAAATTGCTAGCACTTCAACTGCTGCCTTTTCAGTTGGTAGACTCGGCCCCCTTCCGTGAGTTTGTTCAATGTGCGGTTCCTCAGTGGCAGGTTCCCAAACGCCACTTTTTCTCGCGGAAGGCGATTCCGTCTCTCTACCGGCATGTGGAGGGCAATGTCCATGCCTCGCTGGACAGGGCGGTCAGCGGTAAGGTGCATATTACCGCTGACTCATGGTCCAGCAGGCATGGACAGGGACGGTACCTTTCTTTCACGGCCCATTGGGTCACTCTATTGGCAGCTGGGAGGGATGCAGGACAAGGTGCAGTAGTGTTGGAGGTTGTTCCGCCACCACGCCTCCAAAACGCGACTACTGCTACTGGTTGTGACACACCTCTCTCCTCCACCCCCTCCTCTTCTTCTTCCTCCAGTGCTCTGTCCTTGGAACCAGCGGTGCTCCGTAGGCGTACAAGGGGCTACGCAAGTACGCAGGCAAAAAGATGCCATGCCGTGCTTGCGCTGGTGTGTTTGGGGGACAGGAGCCACACTGGGCCAGAGGTTCTGGCAGCTCTGCAGGGGCAGGCCGAGAGGTGGTTGACGCCACGTCAGCTTAAGCCAGGAATGGTCGTTTCTGACAATGGCACCAACCTCCTCTCCGCCCTGCGACAGGGGCAGCTCACCCATGTGCCCTGCATGGCTCACGTCCTCAACCTGGTGGTGCAGCGGTTCTTGGGCAGGTTCCCAGGCTTACAGGATGTCCTGAGGCAGGCCAGGAAAGTCTGTGTGCATTTCCGCCGATCTTATAATGCCAGTGCTCGGCTGACTGAGCTGCAAAAGGAGCTGAACCTGCCCAAGAACCGCCTAATATCTGACATGCCCACCAGGTGGAACTCAACGTTGGCCATGCTGCAGCGACTGCACACGCAGCAGAGGGCCATCAATGAGTACCTTTGCGACTACGGCACCAGGACAGGGTCAGGGGAGCTTGGTTTTTTTTCCCCACGTCAGTGGAGCATGATCAGGGATGCATGCACTGTCCTCTCACCATTTGAGGAGGCCACGAGGATGGTGAGCAGTGACAGTGCATGCATCAGTGACACTGTCCCTCTTGTCCACCTGTTGGAGCATACGCTGCGTGGGATAATGGACAGGGCACTTGAGGCAGAACAGAGGCAGGAAGAGGAGGACTTCCTTGCCTCTCAAGGCCCCCTTTATCCGGACAGTGTTCCTTCTGTCCCACCCATCACACAGGAAGAGGATGAGGAGGAGGAGGAGGAGGAGGAGGAGGAGGATTGTGTGAGCATGGAGGTGGAGCCTGGCACTCAGCATCAGCAGCAGCAGTCTTTTAGGGATGATGTACAGTCCCAACAAGCCAGTGGACTTGTACGTGGCTGGGAGGAGGTGGCTGGCGATCATGTCATCCTCAGTGACCCAGAAGACTCCGGACCGAATGCCTCAGCTAACCTACGCTGCATGGCCTCCCTGATCCTGCAAAGCCTGCGGAAGGATCCTCGTGTTCTTCGGATCAAGGAGAGGGACCATTACTGGCTGGCCACTCTCCTTGATCCGCGGTACAAGGGTAAGGTTGCGGACCTTATCTTGCCGTCGCAGAGGGAGCAGAGGATGAGACATCTCAGGGAGGCCTTGCAGAAAGGTCTGTGCAACGCGTTCCCAGAAACTGGGAGGCTACAAACTCCTGGTCCTGGGCGACGAGTTGCTGAGGCTTCGGTCAGTGGCAGAAGGAGCGGTGGGGAAGGTGGACGTCTGACCGATGCGTTCAGACAATTTTTTAGTCCGCAGCCCCAAGGTATGATCGGTTCCAGCAACCATCGCCAGCGTCTGATATACATGGTGCAGGAATACCTTGGGGCAAGGTCAGACTTGGACACCTTTCCCACCGAAAATCCTCTGGCTTACTGGGTCCTGAGGATGGATCACTGGCCAGAGCTTGCACAGTATGCAATTGAGCTACTGGCCTGTCCTGCCTCCAGCGTTCTTTCCGAACGCACATTCAGTGCTGCTGGAGGATTTGTGACTGATCATAGGGTGCGCCTGTCCACCGCCTCGGTTGATCGACTGACATTCATCAAAATGAATCAGTCTTGGATCACCACCAGCTACCAGGCACCTGAGGCGGATATAACCGAATAATTTTTAATGTCACATCCCTTCAAGACTGCCTATGCTGATGCTGAGTGACTGTCCTCTTATGTTCACTGACTATCCTCTTCCTCCTCCTCAATGATCCATGCCACCACACCAGTGCCTAAGGCACAATTTTTCAGCCCCTGTTTAACAGGGGCGTGTACTTACAATTTTTTAAAAAAAATGCTTCGCAACACGTGTGACTGCTGTGCTCCAAGTACAGTCTCTGTGAGGGCCGTGTTGCAGTGTTGTGGCACCAGCACCAGTGCCTAAGGCACAATTTTTCAGCCCCTGTTTAACAGGGGCGTGTACTTACAATTTTTTAAAAAAAAAAAAAATGCTTCGCAACACGTGTGACTGCTGTGCTCCAAGTACAGTATCTGTGAGGGCCGGGTTGCAGTGTTGTGGCACCAGCACCAGTGCCTAAGGCACAATTTTTCAGCCCCTGTTTAACAGGGGCGTGTACTTACAATTTTTTAAAAAAATGCTTCGCAACACGTGTGACTGCTGTGCTCCAAGTACAGTATCTGTGAGGGCCGGGTTGCAGTGTTGTGGCACCAGCACCAGTGCCTAAGGCACAATTTTTCAGCCCCTGTTTAACAGGGGCGGGTAATTACAAATCTTGATCTAATAGTTCACAGCAGGGCCCATTCCTGCGCCCACCAAGAGTAACTATGAGGGCCTGCAGTCTTGTGGCAACACCGTCCACCACCACCGCCAAAGGCCCAATTTTTCTGCCCTGTTCATCAGGTGCTTGCAATTACAAATCTTGATCTAATAACTCACAGCAGGGCCCATTCCTGCGCCCACCAAGAGTAACTATGAGGGCCTACAGTCTTGTGGCAACACCGTCCACCACCACCGCCAAAGGCCCAATTTTTCTGCCCTGTTCATCAGGTGCTTGCAATTACAAATCTTGATCTAATAACTCACAGCAGGGCCCATTCCTGCGCCCACCAAGAGTAACTGTGAGAGCTTACAGTCTTGTGGCAAAACCGTCCACCACCACCACCACCACCCCCAATTTTTCTGCCCTGTTCAAGAGGTGCATGCAATTACAAATCTTGATCTATTAACTCACAGCAGGGCCCATTCCTGTGCCCACCAGTCTTGTGGCTACACCAACATCTAATAGGGCAAATTTCTGCAGAGTATATACGCCAGGCCCCTACTTTCAAACATCCAACTTACAAACGACTCCTACTTGCAAATGGAAAGAGAAAACAGGAAGTGAGAGGAAATCTACCCCTAGGAAGGGAAATTCTATCCTGTTAGATTTAATTTGGGAAAAAGGTATCTCCTCTCTACTGATACTTTATCACCAATCCTTGTTTCAATTAAAACCCCACTTTTCCAAAAACATTTGTCATTGGGACGGAAAGTGAGGTGACATGTTCTGAACACATGTGCAAAGACAGCAAATGTTACAGGGGTGATAACCCCTCCCTATGTTCTCCAAAAAGCTTAAAAATAGATTTTTTTGGGATGGAGCTACACTTCATAATGTACCTGTTCAGATTCTACTTAAGATCAAACCTAAAGCCGCAAGTGGTTTTAAATGGCTTCTTTTTTTCCTTTACAAATGTCATTTTGTGCAAGGACAGTTCTAAACACGGGAAACACATGCCACTTCACAGGCATACTTTAGACACCCCCCAGGTACCATATTTAAAGGTAAATTTCACTTTTTTTTTTTCACTTTATGCATCATTAAAATGACTGCTCCCGAAAAAACGTTAGTTTTTAAAAGTTCTTTTTGCATTGATATATGTCCCCTGGGGCAGGACCCGGGTCCCCAAACCTGTTTTATGACATTAACATGCATATTGGCCGTTGTAATTAGCACTTTTGATTTCGAACGTTCGCGTCCATTATAACGTATAGGGTTCGAAATTCGCGCGAACTTTCGGTCCGTTCGAAGGTTCTGGTTCGAACCGAACCCGGGGGTGTTCGGCTCATCCCTAGTCAGGAAGGGGGTAAAATCTTCCGGGGCTGAAGTGGTTATTTTTTGGTAGAGAAAAGAAACTGTTCTTCCCACCTCCACATTTATAAATTAGCTAGGGAGAGGGAACATTTTGCACCCATGGATGCATCTCTACATTGCAGGTAAAAGGAGTTGTCAAAAGAAAAAAGTTGTGTTTTATTACGAAATCAACTGCCATCACAACTAATGGAAGTGGCTTCAGTCACTTTGCTATATATATATATATATATATATATATATATATATATATATATATATATATATACACATATACAGTATCTCACAAAAGTGAGTACACCCCTCACATTTTTGTAAATATTTTATTATATCTTTTCATGTGACAACACTGAAGAAATTACACTTTGCTACAGTCTAAAGTAGTGAGTCACCTCAAAACAGCTCAACACACAGCTTTTAATGTCTAAACCACTGGCAACAAAAGTGAGAACACATCTAAGTGAAAATGTCCAAATTGGGCCCAATTAGCTATTTTCCCTCCCCGGTGTCATCAAGGACCTTGATGACATCCTGTGGGAGGGTGAAATGTTGACGCAATTTCAGGTATTACTGACGTCACTTCCGGTCCCGTGGAACGCATGCCAGGAACGGCGTTTTTACACTAACAGCTCCATGTTTGAGGCTTGTTTGATCATACTTTTTGTAAGTACCCATCCCCTTTTCCAATAAAACCTGTTTTTACGGTACTTCACTATCAGTTCCATTTCTTTCCTCACTTTTGGGTATCCGTTTGTTCTGCTGAGAAACTTCATTCACAAATTACTGGATTTGAAGATTTGACAACTTATCCATTGGCCCTGGACACCAATACAAAGCTTAAAGTGACCCACCAGACTGAAAACCTGGGGGTCATCACAATCTGGTGAGTGGGGATACATGAGGGGGTGTCTTACACCTGAATACTTCTGCAATACAGATTAAGAGGCTGAAAAAGGTTCATCTACCATTGTTTCCTCTGCAGAGGAATCATCGGTTTGTCTTTCCTCCTGATCACCTGAGGGAAACACCTCATCATGTGCCCACTGTTCCCCTGAAGTGGGGGAGGGGGATCTAGCACGCTTTCTATCCATTTGAATGGAAGATGCGATTTAAGCCGCTAATCTTCCTTCCAGACCCTGCAGCGTGGAGGAAAGGACACCTTCAGTCACGTATACAGGGGCTGAGATGTAAGAAGCAGTTGCACCATCAACTTGTTCCAATGGCTCACCCCTGGCTTGCCATAATAATTTGAGGATGACAGCGTGGAAATGCGACTCGAGATCCTAGCGCCTGGGGGTGAAACCTTTTTGGTCTTTGTGGTGTCTTTTTTGGCAGGCATAGTCCTAAGCACAAAAACAGAGGCACTATACAATTGCACTTAATCGCTGAACTTAATATCGGCTTTACTGTCATGACAAAGTTCCGCCTAGTTCTGTGAAAAAAGTGTCTTTCCTGTATCAGGAATGCCAGTTGCAACCCTCACGTGCCCCACAGCTCCTGTGTCCCTGTGTGCAGACTGCTTGTTTTCTCCTCGTCAGCCAAGGAGCGACTGTCCCAGCTGTGTTTTGATTATCATTGCCTGCCGTGCATCCTCGTGGACGTTGCACGGCGCTATGCTTAGGTTCCGCCCCCTCCGAAAACCCGCCCCCCTGTTTCGGGTCTACAGACCCAACACAAGGGGGGGAGGGGAGGCAGAGCCCTGTTACCAGCAGGAAAAATAAAAAAACAGTAACGGTAGGTAACAGCAAAAGTAGCAGTAACAGTAACCACTGGACCTCTGCACCCCCCACGGCGGGGGGGGGGGGCAGATTTCTTTTACCTGAAAAAATCCCCCTGCACAAGCTGCTGAGGCCACACAGAGACTGACTGAGCTTTAGGCCCCTTTCACACGGGACAGATCCGTAATGATCCGCCACGTGAACATCCGATTGCTCAGCCGGGATCGCTCCGTTGATCCCCGCTGAGCCGGCGGATGACAGGGGCCGCTCTGTCAGATCTCCGCTCTCCTCTATGGGGGATCGGATGAACGCGGACCGGCTGATAGAAAAACTTAATTTTATTGGGATTTTATGTGATAGACCAACACAAAGTGCCACATAATTGTGGAAGGAAAATGATAAACGGGTTTCAATTTTTTTTACAAACAAGTATCTGAAAAGAGTGGCGTGCATTTGTATTCAGCTGCCCTGGTTCAATACTTTGTAAAATCGCCTTTCGCTGCAATTACAGCTGCAAGTCTTTTTTGGGGATGTCTCTTCCAACTTTGCGCTTCTAGAGAGTGAAACTTTTGCCCATTCTTCTTTGCAAAATAGCTCAATCTCTACCAGATTGGATGGAGAGCGCCTGTGAACAGCAATTTTCAAGTCTTGCCACAAATTCTAAATTTAATTTTGTTCTGCACTGTGACTGGGCCATTCTAACACATAAATATGCTTTGATCTAATTCTAAACCATTCCATTGTAGCTCTGCCTGTATGTTTAGGGTGTTGTCCTGCTGGAAGGTGAACCTCCACCCCAGTCTCAAGTCTTTTGCCGACTTTAACAGATTTTCTTCTAAGATTGCCCTGTATTTGGCTCCATCCATCTCCCTATCAACTCTGACCAGCTTCCCCGTTGAAGAAAAGCATCCTCACAACATGATGTTACCACCACGTTTCACAGTGGGGATGGTGTGTTCAGGGTGATGTGCAGTGTTATTTTTTTCGCCACACATAGTATTTTGCTTTTAAGACAAAAAGTTAAATTTTGGTTTCATCTGACCAGAGCTCCTTCTTCCACGTTTGCTGTGTCCCCCACATGGCTTCTCGCAAACCACAAACAGAATTTCTTACAGCTTCCTTTCAACAATGTCTTTCTTCCTGCCACTCTTTCATAAAGGCCAGATTTGTGGAGTGCACAACTAATAGTTGGACAGATTCTCCCACCTGTGCTGCGGATCTTTGTAGCTCCTCCAGACTGCTTCTCTGATTAATGCTCTCCTTGCCCGGCTTGTCAATTTAGGTGGACGCGGCCATGTCTTGGTAGGTTTGCAGTTGTGACATACTCTCTCCATTTTCGGATGATGGATTGAACAGTGCTCCATGAGATATTCCACGCTTGGGATATTTTTTTATAATCTAACCATGCTTTAAACTTTTCCACAACTTTATCGCTGACCTGTCTGGGGTGTTCCTTGTCCGTGATTCTGTTTGTTCACTAGGGTTCTCTAACAGACCTCGGAGGGCTTCACAGAACAGCTGTATTTATACTGAGATTAAATTACACATAGGTGGACTCTATTTACTAATTAGATGACTTCTGCAGGCAAATGGTTCCACAAGATTTTAGTTAGGGGTATCAGAGTAAAGGGGGCTGAATACAAATGTACGCCACACTTTTCAGATATTTATTTGTAAAAAAAATTGAAAACCATTTATCATTTTCCTTCCACTTCACAATTATGTGCCACTTAGTGGTGGTTTATCACATAAAATCCCAATAAAATACATTTACGTTTTTTGGTTGTAATGTGACAAAATATGGAAAAATTCAAGGTGTGAATACTTTTTAAGGCACTGTAGTAGCTTTTGGCCATAGCAGGAGTTTCAGTGGATGTTGTGCTTTAGCTTTTGCAGAAACCTTACTGCATTTTTTTAAACTTTTTTTTTTAGATTTGATAGTTTTTCTAGTAAATCTGAAGGTCTGGATAGAAGTCACCCCAACTTTATGGGGCTGAGGAAACAGCAATTACTTCCCATTTTTAGATTTACGCAGAGCCATTCTATTTTATCCTTAGATATCCAAAATATATAAGACTATAGTAAACTTTTGATACTATTTGCATAACCCAAGTGAGTAATTAAGGTACGAATACTTTGGGTGAAGAGAGATTAGAACACCTGTCAGGCTTTATTTCCTCTCTGTGCTCCTATTAGGGGGGATTCACCCTCTTTATTTGTCCTGTTTACTATCATCACTGAAAGTGAAGAAACTCCTAAATTATGGGTTGTTACCAGAACAGTAATAGAGGGGAAATAATCCAATGGCAACACTGGTTCTGATGACCCTGGTGACAATGGATTCCTCTGCACTGGGACGGGGGGTTCTGAACCTCATCTTGGGGTTTGAAGCTCATCTTGGTCAGAAAAAGCTGCACCAGTTTCTAAACCTTTGTTTATCACTACCTGATTGTCAAAAACATTCAGCCAGCCATCACAAATTTTACATAATATGTGGATATCCTATGATCATCAGCGCCATGTGGTGACCATAATGCAGTGTTGTAGTGAGGTATTTCAAGAAAAATACTGCATTATGGCCACTAGATGGAGCTGACAATCATAGGGATTCAACGTATTAAGCAAAATAAGGTCAGGGCTCCGACAGCTGGGCAAATCCTTGTAACATTAATCTTGCAAATATTTTATAAAATAGACCCCTTAAAGCCGGAGTTGACAACCTGTCGATCGCATCCAGGTGACGGGTAGATCACATCACATTGCCAATCCCGGGCTAAGCTGCTCCTCCCCAGTGGCATACTGGGCAGACCAGGGTGAGAAGTCCAGGGTATAGAACGAGAGAGCCATGCGGGTGGAGCAGCAAAGGAGATAGCCGGGCGAGCAGAGCCGTGGAGGAGACTTGCCCTGGCACTGAGCTACTGAAGCAGCAGGTGTGGGTTCACTGGTGCTGCTGCGGCTGTCCGATCAGGGAAGGAGAGAACCTGACAGTCAGAACAGTGAGGAGAGTGCCCACCGGCCGGAGCAGTGGAGGAGACTTGCTATGGCACTGAGCTACCCCTCTCTCTGAAGCAGCACAGCATATGTGGGCTCACTGGGGCTGCCCGATCAGGAAAGGAGAGAGCCGGGCAGGTGGATCAGGAAAGAGAACCTGACAGAACAGGTGAGGAGAATGCCCACCGGCCAGAGCAGTGGAGACTTGCTATGGCACTGAGCTACCACTCTCTCTGAAGCAGCACAGCAGGTATGGGCTCACTGGGGCTGCCAGTCTCTTTGGCAGCGTGTAACACAAATAAAAAAACTGGGAGGTGGCTGCAGCAGCCCTAGGGAACCCGCACCAGGCCCACTGGGGCTGCTTCAGTGAGAGAATCAGCTCAGTGCCAGAGCAAGTCTTCTCCCGTACTCTGGGCGTCTTCTGTTCTTTCAGTTTTGTAGAGGGGTGGGTGGGAGGTAAAGGAATGAGGGTTTTTTCTGTATTGAGACACCTGAACTGGGAAGGGCGGTCTGCAATGGGTGGGGGGGGGGGGGCAGAGGCCAGGGGTCCACACACACACTGTGGTCATGATGCTTTGGTTTGTGGCCCTGGAAGGAATAATAGGTCTTTACATATTATTGGGGGCTTGCTAGTAATTTTTTTTCTATAAATAAATAAAATAAATAAAAAGGTGCACCCCAGAGATCTTTGATCTCATCTGTGTTGTTAAAGTGATTGTAAGGGTTCATTTTTTTTTCTTTTTAAATAACAAACATATACTTACAGTACCTCCACTTTGCAGCTCATTTTGCACAGAGTGGCCCTGAACCTGCTCTTCTGGGGTCCCCTGGCAGCTCTCTCGGCTCCTCCCTGCATCAGATAATCCCCTAGGAGCATCGCTCTCCTGGTGGGTGTTACCTTGCGGGCGTGCTTCTGAGTCCAGCATTCGGCGTCCATAGCCTCCAAATTTATGATTCTGCCCACCCCCCGCGTCATTAAATTTGCATGACAGCAGCAGGAGCCAATGGCTGCGCTGCTATCAATCTATCCAACCTGAGAACCCTGGGCAGAGAGAGCTTGCCCTGTTCCAGGGCTCAGGTAAGTAAAACGGGAGGGGGGGGGGGGGGGAGGGCTGGGTCACTACCAGGTGTTTTTTCATGCATTAAGGTGAACAAACACAAAGATTTACAACCCCTTTAAAGGTAGACCGCCACCTCTTAAAGGTTGCCTACCCCTTCCTTAAAGTGTATTTGTAGCCAAAATATTTTAATTCATTTTGGATATAACAGGGAATGATTTGAACTATCAGGTGCCGTTGGAGAGATTCCTTCACTATTAGGGCTCTTTCACACGGCACGGATCCGTAATGATCCACCCGGTGAACATCCGCTTGCTCAGCGGGGATCACTCCGTTGATTCCCGCTGAGCCAGCGGATGACAGGGCGGTCCCTGCACAGCTCTCTTCTATGGAGGATCGGATGAACACGGACTGTCTGTCCGTGTTCATCCGATCCGCTCTGCAGACGGATAGAAAAATAGGGTTTTCCTCCGTCTGCAGAATCGGACAATAGCGGAGACAGACGATATCGCGTGTCAGCACATGCTCTTCCGCTGACACCCGCTATCCCATAGGGATGCATGTATGTCCGTATATCATCCGAAAACGGATGGATGAAATACGGACATGCGGTCCCCATGTGTGAAAGAGCCCTTAGTCTGGTAAAGAGGATCTCCGGTATAGCAGCTGGGAAATCACTCTTTAATCCTTCACCATGAGACACCACATCACTGGTCTCAAATAATTTTTGACGCATGCAAGGTAGGCAGAAGTCCTTTGCGACTCCACTCACACTTTTTTTTTTTTTTCATTTCCTGCTCAGGGTTTTTTTTTTTCCCCTTTTCCTTTTTCCTACACTCATTGTTTACATTTTTTTTTCGTTATGAAAAAATATGTTTTTCTACACTTTCACTATTCATCAATTTCACACACCACTCACCATACAATCATCATCTTCCAGATTGTTAGTAGACCATCTATCCTCTCTGGGATTGCATTGTGATGACCTGACCCGCCTTCTAGCTGACACCCTGACTTGGTTTGGGTTACCTGCCTTAGCGCCGGGCATGTTATGGGGACCCCCTCTTCCACTCCCTTCACCGCTGCATGAGCCAGTTCAGTTCTTGGGATGATCTGTAAGTACCAGCATATCCAAATGCCTTCTATGGGAACTTTTTTGTATCATTCAGAAAACTTTCCCTCCCTCATTTTTATGAAGGGTTTATTATATTTATATCTGACATTTCCATACTTACAGTGATTGAATTTTTGCATCCATACTCCTGATTAATGAACGTGATTCACAAAAAGCATAGAGTTCCAACAATAGGTGCCAAGACATATCGGGTTTCGATCCCTTGGTTCTTTATATATCACATGTACGGTTTGATTTTTATATTTTATCCTATGTATGCATGTTTTGACTTGTAATATTTGATTTGTTTGTATCCTATATGTCAATCATGTCCAATGAATGTGTACCCCATGCTGTAAGCATTATTTATTACACAAGTCTTGTTGACTACAATTAAATTATTATGGATTGCTATAGTTGTTTTTTCATGATTTGGCATACTCAATAGAATCTTGACAACAAAAAAAAATATATAAAAATGTATATTCCCATTTATAATGGCAGGCTTCATTCAAAGTCCCAACTTTTTCTCTGCGATCTGGTAAAGAGGTCCCCAGGGCAGAGGAAGGTAGGGAAAATACAGTGGGTATAGAAAAGAATCACCCCCTTTAAAATAATCATGATTTGTTGCTTTGCAGCCTGAAATGAAGACAGACACAGTTTTTGTTTTATCCAGCAGTATTTACTCAGTGCAACTTAGAATATCCAAGTGGAAGATATAACATCAACATGTCAGAGAAAAAAAAAAAAATTATATATATATATATATATATATATATATATAAAAAAAAAAATCAAAAACAGAATTACTGAGTTGGAAAAAGGACGACCCCCCCCATTTACCAGTTCACACCATACAAACGCAGTCCAAATACGTCCCGGATTCTTTTCTACATGCGTGTTTTTGATGCAGTCCAGTACGTTCCCCCCTCTTTTTTATTAATCCTAAGTAAGAACACAAGTGTTCTGAGTTTTTAATGTGTTTTACCATATTGCGGTACAGTCCAGAAAAAATGCAGCATGTTCTACTTTTTTTCCCTAGAACTGCAAGAGCTGGTGTGAACTATGCTATTGAAAACCATATAAATCTACTTTTCATGCGTTTTTGATGCATAAAAAAAAAAAAAACACACACTGGACTGCATGTGGTGTGAACTGGCCCTAAGTCAGTATTTTGTTGAACCACATTTTGCTTTAATTACAGCGTTTAGTCTGTTGGGCTATGTCACATCTAGACTTTGTAATATTTGCGCACTCTTCTTTGCATAATTGCAAAAGTTCAGTTAAATTGGACGGTGACCATGCGAGATTTGATGGGGAAGGCAGGTGGTTGTAAGTAGGTATTTGAAATGGTTGTAAAGGCAGAAAGTTTTTATCCTAATGCATTCTAGGATCTGGGCTGCTCTGTGCAAACCATGCTCTAAGCAGGTAAGTAAAATTGAGACTTTAGTATGACTATAAAGCTTTGTTTTTTTTGTTTTTTAAATAACAAACATGTCATACTTACCCCCACTGTGCAGCTCGAGTGGCCCGATCCTCGATTTCTGGGGTCCCCCGGCAGCTCACGACTCCTCCCCACATCAGGTAACCCCATAGGAGAAGTGCTCTCCAGGGGGCGGGTTACCTTGCGGGTGTGCTCCCGAGTCCAGCATTTGCATCCATAGACACGAATGCTGGACTCGGCCCCACCCCCAGCGTCATATTGCATTTGATTGATAGCAGCGGAAGCCATTGGCTGGGCTGCTATGAATCTATCCAATCAAGTGCCGAGAACCCTGGGCAGAGGGACAGTGCATCCTTGCTGTTGGAAATTCCAGGGCTCAGGCAAGTAAAACGGGAGGGGGAGGGGGAGCATAGGATGATTTAAAGCGGAGGTTCACACAAAAATGGAACCTCCGCTTTTCGGAATCCTCCCCTTTCAGGGGGGAGGGGGTGCATATACCTGTAGAATACAGGTATTTGCACCCACTTCCGAGCATAGACTCCAATGGGAGTCTACGCCTCTTCCCGTCCTCCCCCGCTGTCTGCTGGGAAACACAGATATTTTTAGCGCTAAAATGCATGAAAACCACCTCAGTGTGAAAAAATGTCTAAAGAAAGAGTGGAGCTTAATTTGCTAAAACTGGAGAGTGCAAAATCAAGGGTAGCCGTGCATGGTAGCCAATCAGCTGCCAACGTCAGCTTGTTCAGGTAAAACAGTTGTAAACCACTGGACATTTTTTTTTTTACCCTGCAAAGTAAAGGCATAATGTGCTAGTATGCATCACATACTAGCACATTATGTTAAACTTACCTTAAACCAAAGCCATCCCATACCGAGAGGTCAGATCTGGAAGGCGCTTCCATCACCCATCTTGCTTCGGAGTTTGCAGGCTCTGACTGGCTGAAACCACAATTTAACTGCTGCACATGCCGCTCACGGAACGGGGATCTGAAACAAATGGCACGGGTGGCCATTCCTTTAGAGCACATGTGCCAGAGATTTCACTAGCTGCATGTACAGTAAATATCTCCTAAACTGCACACATTTAAGAAATATTAACATTACCCTATAGGTAAGACTTTTTATAGGCTTACCTATTAGGTAAATGTCATGCATGAACGTCAACTTCCACTTTAAGCCTTGGAGGAAAAAATAAATAAAAAATCTGATTAGTTTCTATTCAGATCTGCAGTCTCCAGTTTTAGTAAATCAACCCCAATGAGTTTCTGTGGTTGTAATGAATTCCAGCATACATATACCTAGCTTTGGGGAAGGGGGGAAAAAAAAGGAAGGGGGGGGAGAAAGGAAGGGATCAAGTGATGACCAAATGGATCATGCTCTCTCCTGTATTGCAAGTGTACTGTCTGCCCTCATGTTGTAAATCGTTGCGCAAACTGTTGGCGCTATATAAATCCTGTATAATAATCATGCATTCTCATTTCCTACAAGATTAATCATGTGAAAGGGTAAATATTTTTTAATAATCATGGAAAGGTAGCTTGCCTAGGAGGGTCCAGCAGTATTCAGAGTGGGGTTCATACTCTAACCATGTATTGCAATATATGCAAACTAAAAATATCCCTGTTATTAGTTGCATAGTTTGCTGGAACTGGTATAGCAGTGTGCAGAGGGTCCATCTAACCTCGTCCCTTATAAACATTGCAGGCATCAGCAAAACATATTCTTTAGGTTCCCTCCATTGGTTTGCAATAGCAAAAAAATAAAAATCAACAGGCGTGTTTCCATCTACTGATAGCACGATCATGGAAAATAACTGTAGATAACCTATACAAATACTGACATGACCTGGGCTCATCATAGATCACATGAAATACGGTTACCTGGATCACTTCTCCTGTGTTGTTTAGATGTTCTCCACAAATCCGAGTTACCACTGTAGAAGGAAATGAGGGTTTTTATTGCAGTTGGTCAGAAAGATAAAAAGTATCCTTCCATACACGTGCCCGGATTGCAGCTACTATAAGCGCTGCTCGGGTCACACACCACGCGCACATCCCTCTCTATGTCCTCCAGTCTTATTTTACTGCTTTCAGTTTCCTGTTCCCATTATACAGCTACAAAGCGACTCTCTAAAATAACAGAACTTCGCTAACCCAAGCAAACTTTATATGTACGGACAGAGCAAGGTACGTGCTTAGAACCCACGTGTGTCTCCCTCACAACGCCGCCATCTTGCCGTCTCTGTTGACCACATGGTACATTCGCCCAAAATGGCTACAACCCCGAGCCGCATTCTGCTTCCTGATAGGTCAGTGTTAGCACCGCGTAGTCATTGGTGCGCGCTTTGCGTTCCAAGGCAGCCTCTCAGCCTGCTATTGGCCGCTCCTTCGGACATGCTCAGTATAGCACTCTGAGCCCGGGATGGCGCCTCCCCCTAGGCTCTCTCTCATTGGCTTGCCTCATACACGTGATAAGCAATCTTTATTAGCGCCTTCTCTAGAGATCGCCTTCCAGTCGGTTTCTTGTCACAGGCCCGTAACGTCCTTTAGAAGCGGAGCAGACCTACGTGACATCCCATCCAGCGGACCAACACACCGACTGCCGAAATGGTTAAGTTAGCAAAGGTAATATCTTAACGCAAACGAGCTGCTTCTGCGCTCTACTAATTTCATTATTTATTTGTTTCTTTTTATTGTATTTTATTTTTTATATTGTATGTGCACATGTACAGTAACCGAGCAGGCCGGCATATGAGCGTTGTGTAATAGATCGGTAAGGGGGGGGCGCGAGCGGCAGCGGCCTGGATCCGCGTAGCACAGTACGGCAAAGCCCGGGGCTGTGCGCAAGCGCGAGGCTCGTTGGGTGACGTCATGCGGCTTTCCTTCTTATTTTTGTAGTTGTTAGTGAGGGGTCCGGGGGTGCTCATTGTACTTGTAGGAAAGGGGAAGGTGGACGGGGCTTTGTTCGTCGTGGGGACTAGAGCTCTCGTACAATGTAAGCCCCCGTGTGGTAGGTGTGCGGCTCTTAATCGGCGCCATTTTGTTTTCCCGCGAGCCGAGTGTGAGAGAAGCTCGGGCCTCACTTCCGCTCCCCACGCACGTTGGGTGAACCCGCGTGGCGGCTCCACGTGGTCCTAGGGCGGCCTGTTTGTAACATGTGGCCTTCCCTTCCGAGGGTAGCACACTGCTCCCATTCCAATGAAGGGTCTTCATTGAAGGGGGCGGGCAAACCATGCCTCTCTCCTCCTTCACACCGAGCCTTCTCCCCCATATACACCGTGTTATGTACTTCTACCACACGTGTCCACCCCTCTAACACCGGCTACACACGCTATGCACGCCATTTTAGCTGCAGTCCCATAGATTTTCTATTAGGGCAATTTGTTTTTGTTTTTTCTGGTGTACCATAAATCTCATGCTACATCTTTAGCACCCTTTTGCACTGTAGCAAAATCGTAGTTAAAAACGCATATGCCTTTTTGCCATGATTTTGCAGTTCCTGGGTTGCATGTGAAAACTAGACGGTTTAAAAATGCAAATCACGGTGTGACTTTTTTTTTTTTTTTTTTTCCATTAACTTTATTAATGGAAAGCTGTGTTTTTGGGTGACTTTTTAAACCACACCAAATTTGCAGCATACAGGACCTGTAATAGTTATGTCAGTAGTCCCATTGGCTTTAAGGCTAGGTTCACACTGCTGCGGTGCGAAATTTAGCGTGATTTTTATCCGATTGCGTTGCGAATTTGTATTGCGATTCTTTGTGTTCTTGCGATTCTACTGCAAATTTAGCAGTCTGTGGAGCTGAATTCGCATTGCACACGGAACAAACTCAGACAGGACCCTTTTTTCACGAAGCTTAGATTCGCAACGCATTGATGTGAACGGCACACACTGAAAACTATGTTTATTAAAATGATTTGCAAATTTGAGCGATCGCAACGGCTCAAATTCGCAATAGAATTTGCAGCAGTGTGAACCTAGCCTAAAGGGAAATATTTTTCTTGCAAGATAAAAACAGATCAATGTAAAAGGGCCCTTGGTGTGCTTTCAGAAAACACAAGACCTGTTAGGTGTTATGTGATGCTTTGGGACTACAAGTGCCATGAATCCTTGTCCACCTGTTAAAGCGCAGCTCCATCCAAAAGGGGAAACTCGGTTTGAAAATCAACGTAGTAGTCTACAGTGATGGCCATGATCCTTGGGGTGCTGCTTCCCCTTTGCCCACTGAGCAAAGGGGAAGCTTGCCTGCCTCTACCACCATTTAGAAGCTGCCTATAACCTGTCTATTGCAATAATTTGGTGTTACTACCCTTTCTGCAGGTATTAGCTCTCATTCTCCCGTACAGTTGCAGTGCAAATTCACTTTTTATGGAGCTTCGTGGCCCTATGAGACTGACTTGTAGACAATGTTTTGAATTCTTTAATGCTTCTGTACCACAATTGTTGAAAACCTGTACAAGAGGGCCTGATGGGGAACGCTAAGACAAGTTGTTCACCAGGTCCACCTCTCGTTAGTGGGTGGGTAACGCAACCGAATAGTGTCTAGTATTTTCCCACGGCTGTAAGGAAGATAGACCTGATGGAGAACTAGTGTCTTTGCATCCCTATCAGGCTTTGCCCACTGTTCAAGTTCACTTTGGCATTATTGGTTGCTAGGATGCTGGCTGTCTGCTTCCTAGCAAACAATGAAGAAAATGCGAAACCCGATAAAAGTTCATGTCAAACTTTCATTGAACATCCTTTCTGTGAATGCAAAAAGTGAGGTTCTTCTAGAGTGACACTTTTTTTTTTTTTTTTTTTTATTATTATTGCAGGGAGCAAAGGCACAAGGAAAACCTAAGAAGGCACCCCCTCCAAAAGAAGTAGAAGACAGTGAGGAGGACGAAGAAATGGAAGAGGAAAGCAGTGAAGAGGAGGTAACCGCTTCTGCAATAAATATTTAGCATATTGATGCCGCATTATTGTCCATTTGATCAACTTAAAAGACTATTTTACAAGCTGACCCAAACTATTTCTGATAAGTTACATAAGTATGTTGCTGTGTGTGCTGTAATGTACTGTAGTAACATTAGCCACATGTATTAAGCGGCACTACTTTCTGACAACTTTCCATCTGCTGCCAGCACGTAATGCGGTTTGCAGAGAGATTAAGACAGACCCCCCTTTTACACTGAGGCAGTTTTCAGGAGTTTTTACACTTCAAGTAGCACCTGAAAACCACCTCCTATTCATTTCAGCGTGACTTTTCACACTGGGGCGGTGCATTTGCGGGATGTTGGGAAAAGTCCTGCAAGCAGCATCTCTGGGGCAGTTTGGGAGCGCTGTATAAAACGCTCCCTGCCTATTGAAATAAATGGCCAACACAGGGGTCTTTTAACCCTTTCTTTGGCCAATAGCGGTGGTTAAAATCGCCCCACTAGCGGCTGAAAAGCGCGACTTAAACAGCAATAAAGAGCCCCTAAATCGAGCAGTGCTTTACTGCTAACGCTTGGTGGCCCCAGTGTGAGGGGTTTTTTTGCTTGTCTTTCCTACTTGGGTGTTTTGAAATCGCAGGCAGAATGGCGTCAAACCTGCCCAAGATTTAGTACATCCAGGTGTGAATGCAACCTAAGCGTGACCGAAAACACTGCAATATCGTAGCGTTTTTTTGCAATCATTATCTGCATTTTTTTTTCTCATTCGGTATGATGCTGAAACCGATTTTCGCTCAATTTTGGGCACCCGACATTTCAGTGCATCACTAGTTTTAAAGTAGAACTATAAGCCATTTTTTTTTTTTTTTTTTTTTTTTAAGCCCTTTCAGTTTATTTTTTGCTATCTGCATCCCATTGGGGAGATATAGGTTCACTTCCCGTCCCAAAACACCCCATAGCCAAAACAGGAAATTAAATAAAATCCCTGCAAATTAAGGGAATTACTTGGTGACCCCAGGTCACCGGAACTATTGTCCCCATTGGAAGATTTCCTCTCTATTACTTTTCTGGGAACAACCCAAAATTAGGGTTTTCTTTTACTTTCGATGATAAAGGTATTCGGGGCAAAGAGAGGGTGAATCTACCTAATGGGGGCAGAGGTATCAATAAAAAACAATAGGTGTTCTGATCCCTCTCTACTCAAAACTTAAAAAAAAAAAAAAACAAGTTGCCTTTAGTTATACTTTAAGCTTATTGAAAACAAGTTGGGAAATGTTGCTCATAATAACAATATTCGTTTGATCCAGTGATCGAAAACTCATGCTTGCTTTCTTTTTTCCCACTTGCATAAAATAAATGTACATTGTGACTATACTTTCTTCTTTATAGGTCCCAGTGAAGAATACACCAGCCAAAAAAGTAGCCACTCCAGCTAAGGCAACTCCAGGGAAGAAAGCTGCAACTCCAGCGAAGCCTGTAGCCACACCGGGAAAGAAAGCTACTCCAGCAGTAGCAAAGAATGGAAAACGTGCAAAGCAGCAAGAGAGTGAAGATGAGGAAGACAGCGGTATGTTTATTTTAGTTTGCATTATATTGCAGCTATATAGGAGTCTTGCAATCCTTAACAATTCATATCCCTTCCGTATATGCAATACCGTTTAATATCGGAGCATCAGTGGTTAAAACCTGTGTATGTACTTTATGTATTGATTTGATTTTAACATGGTGTTTTGCTTTAAAGGTGAAGAAGAGTCTGAAGAGGAAACTGAACCAGTTGCCAAGAAACCTGCTGCCAAAAAACCTGTAGCAAAGAAAGAAGAATCTGAGGAGGAAGAAGACGACGATGATGAGGAAGATGGTATGCTAAATGTGCACTATAGTGTTTGTTAGTGGGAGTATTTTATGTTGGGCATTACCTGGTCAAAGCACTGGCACACATGATGAATATATTGGGACTTAATACAGAATAAGTCTTCATGTTGAGATCCTCAGCTGATGTGCTGGTTTTTGCATGTGCACAGATGTATCTGCTTTTGTTTAATGTTGTAACTGAAAATGTGTGTTAATCGAATGATGAAATTCTTTAGATGAATCTGAAGAAGAGCAAAAACCTGTTGCCAAGAAAGCTCCTGCCAAAAAGCCTCAAGTTAAACCTGCAAAGAAGGAGTCTGACGATGAGGAGGGTAAGCTTCCCTCTGTGTTGTGAATTGTTGGCACAAATGATGAACAAATTTGGGACTTAATACTGATCCTTGATGACTATTGTTTACTGATGTGCCATAAACCTAATGTTTTTTTAGAACGCAAGTGTTTAAAAAAATCAATTTTTTTGACTTGGCTAATGTGGGGTTAAAACCTTTGTCAGGTTTTTATTGCTGTGTGTCCCCATTGTAAAGATTAAAAATGTTGCCACTGTAACAAAGGGGGGACATTTTCCAATGGAGGCTCTTTTTTTCATGTGACATTTGTCATCCTTCTGTAAAGAGATCCCACTTCCTGTTGTGGCTACAGAAAAGGAAGTGAAAAAAAATCTCTTGACACAGTTGGTTAAAGTGTTTGTAAAAATTTCTTCTAGCCAACATATTAAACAAAAGAATGCCATTGGCTGTACTTTACTGCTTTTGTTCTGTTTGACATCTATTCATTTATAAAACTGTGTTTTGATTAAATACAATTGGTTTAAAATTTTAGACTCTGAATCTGAAGAAGCAATGGAAGTGACACCATCTGTTACTAAAGGAAAAAAAGCTGCTCCTGCCAAAAAGGAGGAATCGGATGACGAGGATGATGAAGATGACGAGGAGGAGGAGGATGATGAAGATGACGAGGAGGAAGATGATGAAGATGATGAAAGTATGTTTGTTATCTACTATGTTGCATCTTGTATAACCTTATAGTGGTTTCCTCTACTAACTTCTGTTATTTTCAGAGGTCACAAAAGACTCTGCAAAGCGCAAAAAAGAAATGCCCAAGAATAAAGCTGCTCCTGAAGCAAAGAAGCCTAAGACAGAAGGTGGAAATGAAGGTACTTGATTTCATACCCGCAAAGTATAATTGTTATCTGGGACCATCTCAAATGTACTATGTAAAGTATAAGCAAGTACATATAAAACCTTTTGAAATGTGGAGTGATCTTTGTCTCGATTGCTTCCAGTAGAACGCCTGCCCTTGCCATGTTTCCCTGATCTCTGCTTGCCCATCTGTGAGCCTGGGGACAACCTAGTTTGCTTCCAGGTCTGCCTCTGTAATGCAATCTGTATTGTATTAAAACCCTGGATGGCTCATCAAAGAGGACCCGTCTTAATACAATACAGATCACATTGCATTACAGAGAGGCAGACCTGGAAGCAAACTTTTTTTTTTTTTTTTTTTTTTTTTTTTTTTTTAAGTTGCACCCGAGCACATAAAAGCCCCCCCCCCCCCCACGTACACATGTAAACCAATGTCCGTGGCACCTACACATGAAACTGCTGATTGGCGATACACGCTGGAGTGGGCAATATTTCTGGCAGCAGACCCCCTCTGAAACACTATACCATTACCTTTTTAAGGGGCTTTTAAAGTGTTACATATGGAAAATATAGGGTACTGAAGTTTGTCACCATTTCATGGGCGCATGCAAATTTAAGGTTTGACATGTTGGCTTTCAGAATGTTTGGGTGGTTTTATAACCTCCATGCCTAAAATGTGTGTTTTTTTTTTTTTTTTTTTGCATTTGTGCAAATGTAAAACTGCTCTGGCAGTGAAAAGTTAAACAAATGCATTTTGGTACTGTAGTAGTTTGCTGTTTGACATGTTCATGCAGTTTTGAGGGTTGACAAATTTTTGTAAAATTCACCTGGCAATATAATGGCCCATTTGGAGTATAGGTGTCATAAGAAAATGCCAATTGAGTTGCTTCCCTGAATGCCGTTAATACTAGCAACTCTACATGTGTCAAATGATAAAAATTAAAGCCAAACTTGGGCTTCCTATCCTTTACAGCCATAGAAGATGCCACCTTAGCTTCTGTTTTGATCTTCAGTTGCTCGGTTTTAACACTAGCCTTTTTATGGCTTGACAGTTTTTTGTTGAAAGCACAAACTGTAACCGTTGCCATTCATGTTAAATTGGTGTTTTTTTATGCTTGTGTTTATATAGTGGCATAGTGTTCCTTTTTGTCTCCAGGATAAACTGTCTGAAATTCCTACTTTACATGCAAAACATTCTTTAATGTTTGCTACCATTTGAAGTTCTGTAGGCTAGTCTATATTTGCTAATGTGTATTTGATATTTCTGGTTTAAATCATTTATTTTTTTACTAGGTATGTCAGTGTTTGTTGCAAATCTTAATGCTTCAAAAGATTACGATGAACTTAAAGATGCTCTGAGGGAGTTTTTTTCTAAGAAGAGCTTGCCAGTGCAGGATGTACGGATTGGAGCCTCCAAGTAAGTATTTCTTAAGGTAATACGCTGAATAAGTACCCTGGGCTGCAGCTCCCTTACGGTTCCATCTGTATTGCAGGAGATTTGGCTATGTGGAGTTTGCTACTGCAGAGGAAGTGGAAAATGCACTGAAATTAAATGGAAAGAAGGTTCTTGGTTTTGAGATTAAAGTAGAGAAGGCCAACACTCCTGCCGAGAAATCAAAAAACGCAGAGAACAAAAAAGGTAAGATTTTTCGTCCACTTCACCATATAGTACTTTGATTTGAATTGCCCTGTTGGCTGGCCTTACATTTATTCTATCTGTGTATTAAAAGTGCTTTATCTATCCTGGCAAAAATAAGTGCTTCTGTGCACCCTTTTGATCCTAATTGACTTGTTTGCAAAGGGCTTAACAATCCTTGCTACCAAAGTCAATTGCTGCTTACTGTGTACCCTTTTTTTTTATAGAGAATCTTTTAATCAGTGGCTCCAAAAGATGTTGGTAGCCTGGCTGAAGTCAGTATGACACACTCGCTTCAATGCTTATTCACCAGTTTGAAAGGGTGCAGATGGGGAAAGTTTAGCATTCAATCAAGTTTTTATATCTGCATCCTTTTTCCAACAATAGCTGCAGATTACCTCTGACATGCTTTTTCTTTTTAAGTAAAGCCTTGGATAATAAAATTTTAATCTGAGATCAGCACGCAAAGGAAGACAATAGTAGCCACATTGTGGTGCATGTTCTGAGGCCATACAAATGCAGGCCTGTTCAGAGTTTCCTTTTCACTAAAGGCTTTATTCTTTGAAATTTAACTTTACTTTTTCACTGGTTTTCTAAAGATGCATCTGCAAATCATAGACTGCAGTGAAAATCCAAACTAAATCTAGCAGAACTCTGGGTGGTAGTTCTGGAGGTACATATTTTGCTGGGTGGGTTATCTGAATGGGATTTCTATATAATGAAAATATTTTAAGGCTTAGAGTGATATGTTCAAATTCATAACTCTCATTTCTAATCTTAGAGAGAGATGCACGAACCCTGTTTGTTAAGAACATCCCCTATAGCACAACTTCAGAAGACTTGCAAGAGATTTTTGATAATGCCAAAGAAATTCGTCTTCCAACTGCAAAAGATGGTACTAGTAAAGGGTAAGTTGATTCATATTATTATGCCTGCCAGCAATATAATTTGGTAAGGAAATGCTAATTTCCTGCGACCGACGGCCACGAGCATTGTCACACGCCTGCTATCAAAGGAGAGAACCAGCGCTCTAGGTCTGCCCGCCAAGACAAGTGCTTGTCTTCCCGTCAGAGCCTCATATGCTGACTATTACATAGAAGGTAATAGCAAGAACTCTAAATAGCTGCTCACGTAAAATCATTCACAGCAAGCGGGTGTTACAAGAATAGCTGACGCGTTTCACACTGACTTCAGTGCTTATTCATAGCTTTCATGCTATCAAAGGAGGTGACATTCAGCTACGACACCTCGTGGGATTGTGCCGACCTGCAGCTGTATAACGGCGGTTGGTCAGCAAGTGGTTAAGCACAAATCCTGCTTCATTGGCCTTGTTTAATTTAAGTCATATGTAAGCTTTGTGTTCTGCTGCAGTGTGGCACTACATGATTTTCATGCATGAACTTCATTAAAACTGAGCCTTTGTACAGCATGTAGGTTAATGTACTGTTCAATGCAGGATTTGGTTTATAAAGGCACCCTGGTGCCAGGTCTGACAAAGCCAAATGCATGTAGATTTATTTTTTTTTTTTCCTCTGCGCCTTATGTTCAAAGATCACAACTACAGTTAATTACGTTAACATTTCTGTCACATCTAAACTATTGGCCACATGTGTTTTACATTCTTTTGGGGTTTGAATGCTCAGCCTTGTGTATGCAAATAAAACAAACCAGATATATAGCATGTTCTTAAATGCTTAATTTGTTTGTCTTTTAGGATTGCCTATGTGGAATTCGGCACTGAAGCTGAGGCAGATAAAGCTATTGAAGAAAAACAAGGTGCAGAGGTTGAAGGCCGCGCCATCTTCATAGATTACACCGGAGAAAAGAGTCAAAATTCTGGAGGCAGAAAGGCACCAGGAGGTTTGTGGCGTGTCAGTGTGTTTTCAGCAGAGAGCGGACTGAAGTCCTGCTGACGTTGCAGGAATCGGTCATCGCGACAATATAAGTTGGGATCTGCCAGGTGCCTGGACTGACACCTGTCTCAGCCGCTACCCACCCCTCCACAGCTTGGCACTCCAGTGAGTGGAGGAGCAGAGCGCTGCTGAATGATAGTCAGCAGCTCTTTGCTCAGGGAGCAATAAGAACCGAGCCATCAGTGATGTTTGATCGCTCGGTTCTCAGTGTATGATTTTGGGACCCATACTTCTCTTCTCTCTAAAACCCCTCTGTAATTTCAAACTTCAGTTAAAAAATTGCCTGAACCATAAGCACCCTAAAACAATTGTGTTACCTTGCACTTGTTCACAATTGGGTTTTAGAACTAATCGCTTAAAAGAGAAAGTAAAAGCATAATGAACACTTAATATGCATCGCATACTAGCCAAATATGTGTCACTTGACTGCAAACGAAGCCAGCGATATCCCTGCTGGTGGCCGCATCCATCGTCGCCCCTCTTCCATCCGGGGCGGATTCTAGTGAAGAAACGCCACGGAGGGGCGTTTTTGCACAGCGCATGCACTGATGACATCGGCGCACTACAAGGCCGCACTTTTAGGAGATATCTATAGGTACTATATTACTATATAAATGAGCCTTTTATAGGTTTGCATGTAGGTACAGCTTTCACATTGGGGTACCACAACTACTTAAAGGCTGGAAATGATGACTGTTAACTCAGAATAATTATGGTGAAATAACATTTTATAAGATAGTCAAGTTCTGATCCAGCTGTTCATATTGGATATATAGACTACATTTTATTGCTTCTGCATAAACTTCCTACTTGAGTTTGTTGCCATGGATGTAACATGTAACTTTTTTTTTTTTTTTATAGGAGAATCAAAGGTAATTGTTGTGAACAACCTGTCCTATAATGCCAATGAAGACAGTTTGCAAGAAGTTTTTGAAAAGGCAACTTCTATTAGGATACCACAGAATAATCAGGGCCGGCCAAAAGGGTATGTATGTAGACTGGTATTGTAAAAAAAATTTTGCATCTAGTAATGCTGTTTATAGGAATGCTGCAGGTGTATTCACACCTATTTAATTGTGAATGAGTACACTTGCTAGTAACTGTTAATGTAAAATCATGACGAGATTTCTTCATTATGCTAATTATAACCTTTTTTACACTTGCAGGTTTGCCTTTATAGAATTCCCTTCTGTAGAGGACGCAAAGGAGGCGTTGGAGTCCTGTAATAATACAGAGGTTGAAGGAAGAACGATAAGACTGGAGTACAGCCAGTCGGGAGGATCTCCAGGAGGTATGTTGCGTAACACTACTAAATAAAATTCAAGCTGGAAATGATGATGACTGTATCTGATTACCCTTGATGAAAAAAGTTCTAGATAGTCAAGTACTGATCCAGCTTTAACCCACACAGTGACCACAAAGATTAAGTGTGGTGGTCCACTGAGTCTGCCCTTAAAACCTGTTGTGCAGCCTGTTCAATTTTTTGGCCTGTTTAAATGCAGCACATGTTAATGTTTGTTTTGCATTTTGCCCTGTATACCTGTTAAGTTCTTCCTTGCGAATTACAACTGGGAAACCTCCCAGTGGTGTGTACCTGAATGAAAGCTCCACACATTTAAATGCCCACTGACATCCAAACCGTTAAATTCAGACGGATGCAATACCTATTTTTCCTTACCCTGGCGGATCCGTTTTCATCTGATTTCCCCCCCCCCCCCCCCCCCCCCCCCCCCCATAGCGGAGATCTGACAGGTTTGTTTCTCCACAATGAGCAGAGACTGACCTGTCATCCGTCAGCTCAGCGGGGATCAACGGAGCGATCCCCACTGAGCAAACGGACATTATGTGTGAAACCAGGCCCTTGTTGACCTCCCCAGGGTAATTGGAGGTTCCCCTGTCTTGTAAGGCATGTCTCAGATTCAAACCTTCATGGTTAGATGGCTCCTAGTCTGGATTTGTCAGTGGCCCTCAATGGGCAATATCAAAAATGTTTTTGAAGTTGCCTTTAACCACTATAGGACGAAGGATTTGCCCCCTTAGGGACCGTGCCATTTTTTGTACTATGGCACTGCGTCTTAACTGACAATTGTGCAGCTGTGCGACATTGTATCCAAACAAAATTGTCCTACAGTGATCAGCTAAAAATGATCCCTTCAAGGGGGCAATCCAATGGTTTAGGTATGTCCTAGGGAGGTGTTTCTAACTGGGGGAGTGGATTGACGAGTACAGATAGTCTGTTCCTAGTAATCAGGAACAGTGATATCTCCCTGTAGTCTCCTGTCAAACGGAGATCTACTTTACTTACAAAGGCAGCTCCCCAATATGCCTTTCTGAGGAGCGATCGCTGCCACTAGTGGATGAAATGACTTTCATACACTTAAACAAACCTATAGTTGATCAGTGGGGGTGCAAAGATGTTTTGACTAAAAATGGCAAATAGGTTTGTTTTAATGATGTACTGACGTTCAAATTTACTGTTTTTGTTATGCCTTAGGATCTGCTCAGTCAAAGACACTTTTTGTCAGAGGACTTTCTGAAGACACATCTGAAGAAACCTTAAAAGAGGCTTTTGATGGCTCTACAAATGCTAGGATAGTAACGGATAGAGACACTGGAGCTTCAAAAGGGTGAGTGGTAAATCTTAAGCTGTAGCTGCTACCTGCAAACAAGATCCTACTCTTATGGGTTTTGTATACCTTCCCTTTGAGCTCTACCCTGCCAGCTTCCTGTGGCAGTGATTGGATTCGCATGGGAAGTATAGAAAGTGCACTCCTAGCCTAAAGTTGCCCCTCGCATGAGGAGTGAATGGCTTCTGTGCAACAAGTTATTTAAGTGAGCAAAAACAGTTTTTTAAGCAGGGTTTTATGAAAGCGTTCTGTTTTTTATAGATATTTCACTAAACTTTGGGCTTAAGTCGGATATGCTTTTGACAGAATGACTTCAAAGTGTGCAGTGCTGCTCTTATGTTTTTTATATGGTCCTCCCCACATAAACAGAGAAAATACGCAAACTTCTAGTACTTGGTAGCCACTTGGTTTAGAGTGGTTTCCTGGCAAAAATATATGCAGTAAATCTCTGCAACACATGAACATGTCTGTGTTTTGCCACTTTAAAACTGCTACAAGTACCATTCCCGTAACATGGTGGGGGTGCTAGGTAATTTCTAGAAAAAATGTAGGATATCATGCTATAAATCATTGCTAAAGGTCTGATTTATTCACTTCATATGTCTTTGCTAAGACAGGTATTTGCACCCACTCCCGGGCATAGACTCCCACGGGAGTCTATGCCTCTTCCTGTCGCGCTGTCTGCTGGGACACGCATGGGTCCCAGAGAGTGCGGAGCATTCCTATTGCATTGCGCGACTTGTGCATGCGCAGTAAAGAACCGGGAAGTGAAGCCGCAAGGCTTAATTTCCTGAGTCCCATACCCAAGACGGTGGCGGCAGCATCCGAGGGGCGGTTTGGCCTCGGGTGCCAACATCGCTGGACCCTGTGACAGGTGAGTGTCCTTATTTTAAAAGTCAGCAGCTGCAGTATTTGTAGCTGACTTTTAAAAAATAAAAAATGTCGCCGCACTCCCTCTTTAAATACAAAATGTTTGGCACTCGTAGTAAATACTTTCTACATGTAGCTCTATAACTTACGTTTCAGATTATTTCACATGGTTTTATTTCGTCTGACGTTTTCTTTTCTTCTCTCTCCACATTGAACAGATTTGGCTTTGTAGATTTCTCCAGTGCCGAAGATGCTAAAGCTGCAAAGGAAGCAATGGAGGATGGGGAGATAGATGGAAACAAAGTTACCCTAGATTTTGCAAAGCCTAAAGGTGAAGGTGGCAGAGGAGGCGGCCGTGGTGGTTTTGGTGGCAGAGGAGGCGGCCGTGGTGGTTTTGGTGGCAGAGGAGGCGGCCGTGGTGGTTTTGGTGGCAGAGGAGGCGGCCGTGGTGGTTTTGGTGGCAGAGGAGGCGGTGGCGGACGTGGAGGTTTTAAAGGTAAGCTGGGCATAACTATTTGGTCTGAAACAGTAATGTAAGTTTGTGTGGGTTTTTTTTATTTTGTTTTCCCTCCTTAATGCTGTCTTATTTATTATTTTTATTTTTAGGTAGAGGAGGTGGAGGATTCAGAGGTGGAAACCAAGGGCAAGGAAAGAGAATCAAATTTGATGACTGAAGAGTTTTTTTTATTCTTGTCTCCTTCAAATTTCAAGCCATCTCCCTTAACTGAAAGGACTCTGAGAGCTGAAGGGGGCAATGAAATTCCCCTCAATTTATCATCTAGCTATGGCAGAGCCTTCTGTGTGGACATTCCAGTGTGGAGACATACCTTTTTCCTGTTAACATCCGGACACCAAGTCATTTCATGGAAGATGTGATTGCTTGACTGTCCTTACAGACTTTTTTTTAAAGAAGTGTGTGTGCGTGTGTGAGAAGAAACAATGTCCTGAAGTTTGTCTGTTTTACTCACTGTACAATTTTTTTCCTACAAATCCTGTAGTATTTTGCTAAAAATGCAGAATGTTAATGGTTTGTGCTTCAGCCGCTGTCTTCAGATTAAAGGACCTCATCTGGTTACATATAATAATTTTTATTTTTTATTTTTTTAAATATCCTGTTTTTACAAATGTCAGGTCTGTAATGTAGCACTACAATTCTAACATGATGTGCTTGGCATTTAGAACTCCAGCCAGAACCTTTTGGTCTTCGGAGTGGTTTGACCCCATAAGGGAGATTTCTTGCAATTTATGGTGACGACAGTTAATACTTTAGGCTTTTAAAGCCTTAATTTCAACTAGTTCCCTCCTACTTTTTTGTACTGCTACACAACGTCCCATGTCTTCTGGGTCTCTTGCACCTTGGGGCTCCTATCCAAATGGAGACTGCTTCTTGCGCCTCATCTGGGCTGTGTATGTCTCCCTCGCTCTCTCTCAGTACCTGGTACTAAACTGGATGATCACTTCTCTTTTTTGAGGGCACTCCTGACCTACAAAGTTGTTTTTTTTTTTCATTTTTTTTTTTTTTTTTTTTTTCCTACCTTGGCAAAGACCTACCCCCTCATGTCCTTCAAATTAACCTGCTACTTGCAGTGCTTGGGTTTATTCTCCACCCTATGTGCTCATTCATGGCATCACCAGTGTGGAGTTCTCAAGACAACCTCCCCTGATGAGGGTCTGTTTTTCTGACCCTTAGGCCATTCAGAAGGGATCTAACGCAAGCTTTTGGTGTATATGGCAGCCTCACAGGTGTGGTGTTTTTTGGTCATCTTTCTTTAACAAGTGAGTTTATTCATTCTTCCCAAGAAACCCCACACTTTCTCAAAAAAAAAGCTCAGACCCTTAACCACCAGAAGGATTTACCTCCTTAATGGACAGGCCAATTTTTGCATACTGCATTACTTTAACTGACAATTGCGTGGGCGTGCGATGCTATACCCAAATAAAATTTGATGTCCTTTTCCCACAAAGCTTTCTTTTGGTGGTATTTGATCACCTCTAGTTTGGACTTATGTTTTTTATAGTGCAAAAACTAGTTTTGAGAGAATCAATTTTTTGCTTTAATGCATATCCCAAAAAAGTAAAACATCAGTTTAGGCCAATATTTATTCTGCTACATATTTTTGGTAAAAAAGAAAAGTCATAATAAGCATATATTGATTGGTTTGTGCAAGTGTTATAGCGTCTACAAAATAGGGGATAGATTTAGGGCCTTTTTATTTTTTATGGTAAGGCGTTGATCAGCGGTTTTTAGCACGACTGCTGCGGACAAATCTGATTCTAAATGACACCAATACAGTGATAAAAAAAATGCATTGATTACTGTATAACTAGCAGGGAAGGGGTTAACACCAGGGGCAATCAAAGGGTTAAGTGTCCTAGGGAGGTCCTTTCTAACTGGGGATGGACTTCACAGATTGCTGTTCCTGATTACTAGGCACAGACTATCTCTCTACTCCCCTGTAGGAATGGGGATCTGCCTTCTTTACATAGGCAGGTCCCCCTCTGGAGCGATCTCGTGTGGCCAGCGGACATAACAGCTGCCTGCCGTGCGCCCACAGTATCCATTACAAAACTATGTACGGGTACATCATTTCACACAATAGAGCTACCCTGCCGCAGTAGATATGCTGCGGGTTGTCAAGTGATGAACAGTCAAATTACCACTTTTCTTTCAGAAGTGCGTGGGGTGTTGAGTCAACACCCTCTTGTCATATGCTCCTTGGTGATGCTTAGCGCTTTACAGCCCTTCTCTTTGGTTGCCTGGTTTAAGTGTCACATCTAAATGGTCTCTGTAGGAAGTCCTGGCTTCAGCATACTTGGTTTGACTCTGAATGTAAGGTTTTAGAACCTTCGCCTCTGGGAGAGTTTTAATCCTCCCTGTGACGGGACAAGTGGCCTGGATGATGCTGAGTACTGTTATCTGTGCTATCCTTTCTAGAGAAAATGCATGGTCGTGGTCTCAATGAGGTTTGCACATGGATGCTCCCCATTTCTTGCGTGGTATAAAGAAATCTTCACTGGAGGGCTCTGTGCTTAAGTGGATACTCGGCAGCCAGAACACACTGGGCCTTTGCTAGGAAAGGAGTGTATTGCCACTTTTGTGGGACCTAATTGCCTGTAATTGGCTTTCTGTGGCTGATCATAGCATCTCTAAGTTCCCTCTGTTCTAACTTTTTAATCAAGTGGGTGTTCTCCAGCAATGTGGCCAAGGTTCATAATCCTTGCTCCATCATGGGTGCTTCTCTGGACTATGGGTAGTAGTTCTGTGCTTAACCACTACCAGACAGCCGCACACCGATGTACGTTCTCACTTTGAGGGGCCCCTCCCGCTGCTTGCCTCAGTCACTGCCGACTGCTCCGGTAATCTGCATCCTGTAGCTGTGCATGGAGATGAGGAAGATGGCCCCACACCCGTCTCCCATGACACTGCAGGGCAGAAGCAATGTATAATGGGAACAGTGACACCACTTTTTTTTAATGGTGTAAAGGGCGAACGCATACAGGAGTAGCACCCGCATATGAAAGCGGTGTTCAAACCACACGTGAGGCATCTCCAATTAGGAGGGCTAGAATTATTGCTCTCGCTCTACCAACGCAAAACCTGTAGAATTTTTAAATGCCTCCTATGGAGATTTTTAGCGGTAAAAGTTTGTTGCCATTCCACGAGCGGGTGCAATTTTGACATGGTGGGTATCAATGTACTCAGCGTAACATCTTTCAGAATATAAAAAAAATTGGGTTTACTTAACTATTTTTTTTAAATTCAAACGAGTGTATTTTTTAAAAAAAGTGCGCTTGTAAGACCGCTGTGCAAATACGGTATGACAAAGTATTGCAACAACCGCCATTTTATTCTCTAGGGTGTTGGAACCCCCAAACCTACTTTTTTAAAGTTATTTTCTAGCAAAAATAACTTGTAAACACATCTAAAGAGGCTCAGTGGTTAAGGAGATCTTGCCAGCTCCTTGTCAGGCCCCAAAGACCGGTGGATGTTAGACCCCTTTCACACTGGGGCGTTTTTCAGGCGCTTTAATGTTAAAAAAAAGCGCTTGAAAGAAGCCTCATCTGAAAGCCCAAGTGCTTTTAACCACTTCAGCCCCGGACCAATTGGCAGCCAAAGGACCAGGCCCCTTTTTGCAATTCGGCACTGCGTCGCTTTAACTAACAATTGCGCGGTCATGCGACGTGGCTCCAAAACAAAATTGGCGTCCTTTTTTTCCCACAAATAGAGCTTTCTTTTGGTGGTATTTGATCGCCCCTGCGGTTTTTATTTTTTGCGCTATAAACAAAAATAGAGCGACAATTTTGAAAAAAATTCAATATTTTTACTTTTTGCTATAATAAATATCCCCAAAAAATATATAAAAACTTTTTTTTTTTCCTCAGTTTAGGCCGATACGTATTCTTCTACATATTTTTGGTAAAAAAAAATCGCAATTAGCGATTATTGATTAGTTTGCGCAAAAGTTATAGCGTTTACAAAAAAGGGGATAGTTTTATAGCATTTTTATTATTTTTTTTTTTATTAGTAATGGCGGCGATCAGCGATTTTTATTGTGACTGCGACATTTTGGCGGACACATCGGACATTTTTGACACATTTTTGGGACATTTGTCATTTATACAGCAATCAGTGCTATTTAAATAGCACTGATTCCTATGTAAATGACAGTTGTAGTTAGGGGGTTAACCACTAGGGGGCGGGGGGAGTCAGTGTGACGTGTTGTGGTTTTACAGTAGGGGGGCGTGGCTGTACGTCTGGCGTCATTGATCGGCGTTCCCGATGACAGGGAAGCGCGGGGAGAGGTTTGTTTACATAGACCTCTCCCCGTTCTTCCGCTCCGTAGCCCGAACGCGGGATACCAGCGGCGATCGGGTCCGCTGGTCCCGCGGCCAGGGTCACGGAGCTCCCGACCGGGTTGCGCGCGCGACCCACGGGCAGGCACATGCACGATCACGTACAGGTACGTGATTCTGCCTGCCCGTGCCATTCTGCTGAGATACATATATATATATATATATATATATATATATATATATGCAGTGGCCGGTCGGGAAGCAGTTAACCACCTGAGATCCAGAGTACGTCATATGACGTCTTTTTGGTCTCGGGTATATCTGAATGATGCCTGTAGCTACAGACATCATTCAGATATTGCCGGTTTCAGCCGGCGATTCCCTGCACCATAAGAACGATCATAGCGGCTGTTCTGCCGCTTGATCGTTCTTACGGGCGGCGGGAGGGGAAGCCTCCCTCCGGTGCTTCTACCGACTCACCGCTTCCATCGGTGAGTCGGACTCGGGATCCGCCGGCACCGGATGATGATCATAGAGATTTCCGGCGGACCAGATGGTCGCCGGAGTCTCTATGATCGTTCGGAGGCCGGGCGCGTTGTTATGACGTCACGCCCGGCCTCTGCATTCAAAAAACGGCGCCGCCTCCGCTGGGAAGCGGTGATGGTTTTTTTTTTTTTTTTTTACTTTAGGCTTCCCAGCCTAGAGGTGAGATGTGGGGTCTTATTGACCCCATATCTCACTGTTAATAGGTCCGATCAGGTAATATTCCTATTACAAGGGATGTTTACATTCCTTGTAATAGGAATAAAAGTAATCAAATATTTTTTTTTTTTTTTAAAGTTGTTGAACTAAAAAAATAAAGTAAAATGAACAATAAAAAGAAAAAAGAAAAATTTAAAGCGCCCTGTCCCTGCGAGCTCGTACGCAGAAGCGAACGCATACATAAGTCCCGCCCACATATGAAAACGGTGTTCAAACCACACATGTGAGGTATCGCCGCGAACGTTGGAGCGAGAGCAATAATTCTAGCCCTAGACCTCCTCTGTAACTCAAAATATGTAACCAGTAAAAAATGTTAAAGCGTCGACTGGGGATTTTTAAATACCAAAGTTTGGCGTCATTCCACAAGCGCATGCAATTTTGAAGCGTGACATGTTGGGTATCTATTTACTCGGCGTATCTTCATCTTTCACATTATGCAAAAAAATTGGGCTAACTTTACTGTTTTGTTTTTTTTTTTAAAGCGGGAAACTTTTTTTTTCTGAAAAAAACGCGTTCGAAAAATTGCTGCGCAAATACCGTGCGAGATAAAAAGTTGAAACGACCGCCATTGTATTCTTTAGGGTCTTTGCTAAAAAACATATATAATGTTTGGGGGTTCTATGTAATTTTCTAGCAAAAAAATTTGGAATTTTACATGTAGGGGAGAAATGTCAGAATTGGCCTGGATCTCAGGTGGTTAAGAACCCTTTCACACTGCCAGCACGCTGTCAGTGCAGCGCCTCGGTGTGAAATCACTCGGGCTTTCACATTGGGATTGCAGTTGCGGCTTCTTTCAGGCACTTTTTTTTTTTTAATGCTAAAACGCTCCAGTGTGAAGGCACTCGAGCTTTCACATTGGGATTGCAGATGAGGCTATTTTCAAGCGCTTTACAGGCACTTTTTTTTTTTTTAACGCTAAAGCACCTGAAAAAATGCCCCAGTGTGAAAGGGGTCTTAAAGGGGATGGTTCACTCATCCTTTTTTGTACTTCTAGTGGTTGTGACTCAGTCTAGGGTAGTGTTTTATACCCTTTCTTGCGCAACTACTTTTGTGCACCTTTATTTTTTTTTTTTGCCCAGGCAGACTGTTTGGCTCACTTAAGTATACTGCTACCTTCATATGAATGGATAACAAGTAGAAAACTTGACAAAAGGCAGGTTTCTTTGCCCTACCATATCACTCAAACGAGCATCGGTTTTGAGCTACTGTCCATAGGTAATGGCTGTGGCTGAAATCTGAGTGACGTTCAGGTGGTTACTTTGATGCCTGCAGTTTTTGGGCATCAGACCAGTGTTTGAGTATCTGCGCCTGGCCTAATTTCAAATGGTAAATGCATGCATGTATAGAAGAAAAGACACTGACACTATGCTGTTCATTTAAAGTGTACTTTTTTTTTTTTTTTTAAATTGCCTGGGCTTATGGCCTCTTTTTTATAATAGAACATGAGTCATTGATGCTTTTGCAAACATCATTTGTTTGTGCTGTCAAGCATGGATTGGATGTGTCTTATCTTCTGTCCAGGTTTTCCGCTTGTTCATGCGATGGGAGAGGGTGTTCTTATTAGTAAGGAGGTTAGCATGTATATTGACATAATAGAAATGGTAATTATATTAAACAATCCATAACAGTCCTCCCATTGAAATGTCTATTTCATATTCTGTCCCTAGTAGGTAGTCCAACTCATCTGTCCTCATGTGCCCTTGGAAATTTTTTTTCTTGCTGTATGTTGATGGCTGGCCCATTATCCCCCCCACAGTCTTTGCACATGTGGAAGTCAGATGCTATCCCTATGGCTGAATGATCTTATAATTTGTAGATATGGGGGAGGGACTGTAATGGGGCTTCTCATAGGCCTCATCCTGGTGTATTATCACTGGGGCTGCTTGGTCAACTGTTTTGTCTAGGAATTTCTTTACACCCGGGATAACGCAACATGCTATAATACTAGTTATTTTGATATTTCTAGCTATTACAGTACCTATCCGAGCCAAGGTCTTCTGTCAACCACCAGTCCCATGGCTGATCTATACCTGAATTCTTCAGCTCTGATAGGCTTTCCAACTTTTTTATGGCCAGGGTGACCTTACCATTTGGACCGGTGTTGTCAGAGATGTATGTACAGCATGTCCCTTCTATTATTTTACAAACACCCCCCTTCTCTGCTAAAATCATGTCCAAGGCCATTCTATTCTGAAATGTCATGTAAGATGTGGGGGCTAACTGGTGTAATTTACAAACCGCTGCTGGATGTAATTTATTATGTCTACATTTTTGTTGACAGGGATTATGGGAATCGGAGACTCAAAACCTGCCTTTACTTGGTCTTGTGCTTTAAACTCATCTGGGACCCCTATGGCATCTATATACACATGTGGGTCAAAACTTCCCTCAGGAGCACTTCCCCCCCCCTACGGTTGGGTGATGGTTCAGGATGTGGGGGAGATAGGTCATATCGGAGGATGTGGAGGGGCATAATGGCAGGCACACTCTCCATTCCAGATCCCTCCTAGCCTTGTCCTAACTTTACTATCCCCACAGATCTAATACACATCACCAAGGGACTGTACCTGGCTTCCCGAAACATTACTGTAGGTAGAGCAGTAACATTCTGTGAAATTACCTGGAAATTCCCTTTTCCTTGATAATTTGAGTGACCGGTATAGTTTCCTGGGTAAATGGTGATGCCTTTGCTTGGCCTTGGGGTTTTGTAGTTATGGGGCACTTCTTTTTCCACTCTTTACAGGATGAGTGGTTTGTTGTATTAGTGAACAGGCTAAGGAAGCACTCCTTGCTTTCGATATTGATAGTGTAACAGTACCCAGGTGTGGCCTAGCACTACCACAAACATAGCAGTTGGTCTTATTATGTCTGTCTGCGCTGTACCGCACCACAGATTGGTGTCGGAAAAGCCAGTTTCTGCAACTATAGTGTCCTCCAAAGGTGGGATTTGCCACCGCTACCATATCGGCTAGGATGCGGATGGAGGGTCTGAGAGGGTTAGCGATTGGCTGGGTCGATTGCCTGTCTGTTGAATTATACATGTCCTTTAGTTGGAACTTTCCTAGCGGCCCTCCTATACCCCCTGACATCCATGTTCTTAACACATAGATACCAGCATCTCCGGGGTTAGGGTTCTCTATAGTTAGGGTAAGGGGCATATTGTAGCCTGTTCTCCCAGTGGTGGATAGGCATGTAAATGGTTTTGACAGGGTCGTCTGTTTTTTTTTCCCAAGTTTAATTACTTTTTAACATAAGTCTATACAAGACCCGATGGGCAACAAACAAAAAAACTATATACATTTCTTCAGCATTCACTCGCTTCCTCCTTCCAGAAAAAATAATAAGGCCACCTTTTCTCAATAACAGTCAATGGTACATTTGGATATGTCAAATAGTTACATGATAAAATCCACTGCAGGTGCATTCTATTAGGTGCCACTCAATCCACCACTGTAGTTTCACTATTCATCCAACTGCCCCACACCTTATCACATTTTTGGGTATGCCCCTGCTAATGTATGTAGCCTTGTATAAAGGTGCAGCCCTATTAACCACACCCTTCCACACAGATGGAGGATTAGGCTTTTTTCCATGATAACACTAATTTTCCTAGTGTAAAAGATTAGGAGCGTCAGCAAAGTACGAGTTACTCTTTTTGGGGCTAGATTGTCTACCAGTCCCAAAAGGCACACCTCTATAGGAATGGCTGTTATGCTATACATTCTGTGACCCCCTTCCAAAATACTTGAATGTTTGAGCAATTCCAAAAGATATGCATGAAATCGGCAGTGAGGGAACTGCACCACCAGCAACCAGGTGACTGGGTAGGGAACATCTTAGCCAATATAGCTTGAGTAGGATATATACGATGCAGGAATTTAAATTGAATGAGTTGGTCCCTGGCAGAGACCAATCTAGTAAAATGAATGTCCCAGTCATCCCCGTCCATCTGGGGGAACACCCCACCCTACACTTTGCAAGGAGATCTCCTCCCTCACCGAACAGTTGTTTATATATTGTAGACAAGGCCTTGTCCAATGTGTCCTCCCTCAGTAAAGACGCAACACTTATTTTCAGGGTAGTACCAGTATCTTCAAATTGGGCATTGTATGCATGTCTGAGCTGAAGATAACGGAGCAAGTGAGTGTTGGGAAGATTAAACTTAGTTTTAAGGGCATCAAACTGTAGAAGTTTCCCACCACCCACTATGTCTTTCAGCGTCTTAATACCAAATTTGATCCAGATGATTGGACCAGGGTGCTTGTAGAAGTGTGTTAATTTAGGACTCTTGCAAAGTAGTGTGTGAGGAGAAATCTCAGAAGTGCTACCCATGCCCTACTGGTTGCACACATAGATATTCTGAGCCTATACAGATGTGTCAGCGCCTCTTAAGAACCAACAGCCACCTCTAGTGTTATCCTCAGGTATTGTAAACCACCTATGCATGAATACTAGCTGACCCGCTTAGAAATATCTGTGAAAGTCCGGGACCCCCAATCCCCCTTGTTTCAACAGCAGTTGTAACACCCAGAGTTATTTTAATTCGGGGGTGTCGCCCCTGCCACAGGAAAGTCGTTATGAGCTGATCTATTCTTTTGAATATATATCTCGAGAATATATAAACAGGAATTCCAAAATATATATAAAAACAGGTAAAAATTTAATTTTCATTAAGTTCACCCTACCTATGAGTGTCTGAGGTAGATTCTGCCATGCCTGTAGTCTGGATAGTTAAGTCAAAAGTGAATCGTCATTCAAAGCAATAAAGTCTGATACGGAGTTGGAGATACGTAACCCCAGATATTTGACCACCTCTACCCTCTGCAAGGGACAATCTGTGGGAATCTCACATCTGGGGACTGGCGTCCTGAGTGAGAGAATCTGGGATTTTCCCCAGTTGACTTTCAGACCCGAAAAGTGAGCAAAGGAATTTAGGATGTCTAAAGCTGCCGACAGGGAATTCTTGGAGTCTCGCAAAAAAAGAACCATATCATCCGCATACAGTGATGTTTTTTCGGTCAAGCTACCCACCGTTATCCCTTATCCTCAGAGGCTCGCAAGGCTGCTGCCAAGGGTTTGATCATGATAGAGAATAGACCGGGGATAAAGGGAATCCTTGGCGAGTGCCCCTATGTATTGGAAAAAATTTGGATAACATATTGTTTAACTTTATGGCTGTTGTGTGGCAATGATATAGAATGTCGATCCACTTCCGGAACTGAGGACCGAAACCAAATACCTCCAGTACCACCCTCGTGTAATTCCAATCCATGGAATCAAAGGCCTTTTCCAGATCTAGAAAGACCAGTATTCCACCACTGGAAATATCTGGGCCCAACTGAGTGTGGGTGAAAACCCTGCGCAAATTAATATCCGTGACCTTTTTGGGCATAAAACCTGTGGTTGGGGGGAAATAACCTGCTGCAGGACCAACATAAGTCTAGTAGCTAACAGTTTGGTCAGTATTTTGAAGTCCATATTTAATAAAGAGATGGGCCTATATAATGAACACTGCAGTGGATCTTTATCTGGCTTAGCCAATAATACAATATGAGCTTCATAAAAGGAGAGGGGGAGGCTTCCCTTCTGAAAACAGTCCGTGTATAATTGCAATAGTCTGGGTGCCAGGGTCTCTGAGTAATGGCAGTACCACTCAATTGGCAGACTGTCGGGTCCAGGAGCCTTACCACTAGGAAATTACCCTCTTGCGGAGACTACCTCCTCCCTGAATGCGGCACCCAGAAAATTGCTAGATTCCTCTGGCAGCTTGGGCAACTGTAGGGTCCCTAATGTGTACCTGAGGTCACCAGTGTCATATGAATATCTATAGGGGAGTACAGAGACCTATAGAAGGATACAAACTCCCATACTATGTCCTCCCCGTCTCTCAATAGTCCAGGCGGGGGACAGTATGCAGGGTACTACTGTTGAGGACATGTCCCCTGCCATCAAGAGCGCTAAGAGTTTGCCATTTTTTTCTCCTTTTTCAAAAACTCTCGCTGCACTCTTTTGCAGCTGACAAGTAGTCATATCCTGATAATGGAGAGATATATTCCTCCTTGCGAACTGCAACTGAGTCAACGTGTCAGGAGAAGGTGAATCAGCATGTGCCTTAGCGCATTCTTGTTCTTTGTCCTTGAGTTGTTTTTCTACACTATTCTGCTCTGTTCTTAGGGCTTTTATGGCTGATATGTATACCCCCCCTTGAAGGCCTCCCACTCTGTGTGTACCATTGCTGATCCTTCGTTAATCTGCCAAAATGTATCAATGTGCGGTTTCAGCATCTCCTCCACAGTGGGTTCCCCAACCCATCTAGGAGATAAATGCCAAACCCTCTTCGAGCTCTGGGAAGCTAATTGCAAGGTAATCTGACGTGGGATGTGATCCGATAAGCCCAGGGGTCAAGTCCTGGGGAAAAAAAAGTGTGGGAACTCCCGCCCAAGATCCACTCCCCCACCCAAAAAAAATAAAAATAAATGATACGTTCATATGCACGAACGCTTCAAAAGTGGTATTTTTCGTTTTTCGTATTGTGTGTATGAAGCTTAACTGTTAGTACATAAAAAAAACCAGTCCTCAATAAACATAAATACGGTAAATCTCTGAATAATCAGCATTCATTCAATTGTGCTTCCATGCAAATGTGAACATCATGTTCTGATCTTTATTGGGGAATGTTATTTTGTATATAGAGTGTTTATGTGGTGAGTTTACACTTTTCATTGAACAGTTTGGATAACACAGGGTTTAAACGGAAAGGTCATAAATTGACTGCACGTTATCGGGACAGAATGCTTGGGGAGATAGTGATGTGTTCCTGCTTAGGAGTTGTATGTTAGCTTGGGGGGCTGCAAACTCTGCAGGGCTCCAACACACACTCGCTGCTATTCCAACCCTTCACATATTTCCACATAAACTTCCCTCCTGGCATTAAACTTTGCCAGGTATTGTGCTCAGCTTACCACCCCAAACTGATGTTCCTCCCTCAGCTCACCTCTCTCCCTGCATGTCCTGTGAGCAGAATAGCTGTGCTCCTCCTCTGGGTTCGCTCATCATATGGCACTGAAGATCGAGGAGGGGGGGGGGGGGGATTCAGCGGGACACACAGAGCAAGTATGCAGGAGACTGGGGGGGATGAGGAGACAGAAAAGCAGGAGGGGCCAGCGGGGAGGCGCGCATCACGAGAGGTCTGACTAAATACAATCTCTTAGCAGCAGGGACCTGATCTACCTGTCAGCTAGCTGTGATTGACAGGTAGATCGAAGCGGAAGCTGTCATGGGGCCCCCTACTGAAAAATGCCTGAATGGTCAGGTGTGCGGCACTTACTATTGCGAGCTGTGTCGGCAGCTGCTGGTGTAGCACCTGCCACACAGCTTGCATACTTCAAAGTCTTTCAGGACACGGCTGCTAACAGGAACCGAGTTCCTGTTGTGGAAAAAGTACAGGAACTCCGTTCCCATGAGTTCCCGCAGGACTTGAGCCCTGGATAAGCCCTCTGAAGGATAGGACGCCCCAGCCACCAGTGGCAATAATGTCCCATTAGTGAACACCAGGTCTATTCCAGAGGACGAAGCATGTACCGAGGACAAATATGAGTAGCATCTGTCCGTGGGATGCTTCCACCGCCAGATCTCTGTGAGACCCACAGCTTCAGCCCAATGCGGCAAGTCGTGGTTTGGAGCCCTGTGTTGATTGGACATGTCAAACTTATAATTAAGAATATTATTGAAATCTCCAGCCACCAGTAACTGGAATGGAGCATGAGATGCCAATTTCTCCAACACCTCGTACAGGATATTCCCTATAAAAGGAAGGGGAATATATACATTTACCAGGGCCAACCTGCTGGCATAAACTTCAATCATTACCACTAAGTATCTGCCCCAGGATCTGTAATCACCGTTTCTATGGAGCAATGTAAGGACTAATGGTGCAACAAGATAGACACACCTCTAGCATAAGACGAATAAGTGCCATGTATGGCTGTGTGCATCCAGGGATGTTTCATGGCCAGAATTTTGTTGCCTAGTAAATGAGTTTCCTGTAAAAACATTATGTGGGGATGTTGGGCTTGCAGAAATTTTAGCACCAAAGCTCTCTTGTATTTTGAATTAAAACCCCTAACATTCCAGGAGATGATTCTAATTTAATATAAATTTAATTTAAGGACATGACTGTAATTCAGATATTTGCCACAAGATGGAGGCCTAGGAGCACAGATGAGGTCCAGAGGCACACAGAGCCATACAGTATGCTGAAGAAAAACATTTACCCACCTACAAACATTACGTTTTGGTGGAGCCTGTTTCTGAGTGTCCTCAGGTCTGCCAACCGCGCAGTACAGAGGTGCCACCACAAACACGCAACCACAAAAAAGGTGGAGCAGATACAAAAAAAACATGAATAAAAGCTTCACTCTAGAACAATTCCCTGTCTTGCCAGCTTAAAAAAATGGGGGAGAAAACAGAAAAAAAAACAACACAAATCCCAGCAGACTTGATCCCCAACCCCCCCCCAAAAAATGGAATATTGTCTTATAGAGTTATTCCATATGTCCCTTAGGAAGGAACAAAAATTTCAACAGGGTGAGCACTGGCAGGGTAATCGATTTCATTAAGGATTTCCCATTCTTATCTGTTCTATTCAGTGAACTCTGTGGTTTGTACCCCCAGTCTTCTCCTGTATTCCACCCCACTGACCCCCAATTGTCACAATTCTGTCCCCAGTATCTGTGACCAGGGCCGCTGTTAGAAATCATGTGGCCCCATAAGGCCTACCTGACAGAGCTCCCTTCAACCACGCCCTTGCCCCCACCCCTGACCCCGACTTGAAGGGAAATGCAGCTTTATGCGTATGAAGCTAACACATGTGTTTGCAATTAGTAAGCATGAAGGAGCAGGGGGTAGTTTAAAAAAAAAAATTAATTGTATTTTATTTATTACAAATCATAAAAAAAAAAAAAAAAATCTTACACTGTATCTTTACATTTTTTTTGTCATTTTTGCTTTCACAAGGGATAGACAACATTCCTTCTGATAGCATGGGCCATGACAGGTCCTCTTTATAGGGAGATATGAGGTCTTTTAGACCCCATATCTGTCCTCTGGCCTCCAAAGCATCTGATCAAACTAAGATCAGTTTGATCAGATGCTTGTTCAAGTCAGTAATGGCTTCTTTAAAAAAAATAGTAAAGGCTTCTTTACAGGAGACCGAAACCAGAAGTGATAAAATCTTCATTACTTCTGGTTTCTGACATCACATGGTGGGAGGAATGACATCCATCCCTCTCACTGTGTCCCAGTAACTGGATGCTATTGCTCACATCTTAAAACCAGTAAAGGCTGTGGTGGGACCCCTTTCCACTGCCTTTAAAAGTAATCCAGGGGCTTCTTAGCCACTACGATTACTTTTACTTTGTGCAGCCTCGATGGGGCTAAAAAAAAAAAAACGATATCTTGATCATTGCTGTAGTGATGACTGAGATATCATCAACCTTCCAATCCAGTGACGATGGGAAGCAGTTAAAGGGGATTGGTTTGGGGGTCAGTAAAAATGCAGCTCCGCTGCATGTTTAATGCTCCCCTAAATTAATTTTTAAAGTAGCATGTTTCTTATTATCATCAGGTTACATCACACAGGCAGCACAGTAAGCAGGGGCTCTATTATGATTTTATCATGGCTCTATGTCACATGGCTGTTGGGTGCTGGCTTAGTTAACTTATGGCTGTATTGTGTATATAACAGACTGTAACAGTACAACCATAACAAAGTCAGCACCCAAAAGCAATGTGACAGAGCCATGACAGAGACCCTGCTGTGCTGCCTGTGTCATGATTGTAACCTGCTGTGCTGCGAGATATATAATAGGACACAGTGAGTATTTCTTTCCTCTATTCCCCATTTACTATGTCCATTGCAGCCACGATATCCTCCTTCTCTTCCCTGTCAGCTGCTCAGCTTCTTCAGATCTGGTGAGGATCTCACTCCGCCAGCTGGGACTAATAGAATAGTGGGCCGGAATGATGTACATGCACCCCCAAAATAAAGAAATAATCCCTCCGCTGTGCTCCCGTCTTGACCAGATGAGGCCCAGGAGAATAATATACCCACTCTGTAAGCAAGTGGAAGCGGGAAAGAGTTTCCAAATTTTTTTTTTTTTTAAATGCAGTAACAAATTGTCATGATGCCCGGGCCCCACTTTGCAGCTGATCTAGGCGGGCCTGGTACATCAGGGCTGGTTGTACTGCGGCCCTGTCTGTGACACATATATAGGTGGATGCATACAAAGATCTGCGTCCAGGGGTGTTATACCAGTTACATTGCCAGGAAACACCTAAGGGACAGGAGGTTATATTGCAGTAATCAAAAGTGAAAGTGGCCATGTGTGTGTTGGATGAGTTGTACCAAAATTGTGTGATACCCTCTTCTTTTTTTTTTTTTTTATGATGGCCACTTAAGCTCCCACCCACCCCACCAGAAAAAGGATATGTAGCACTGTCATCATGGTGTAGGCTGGGACTTGTCTTCAGGGGTTGGAACCTTCTTGGAGTGAGAAGCGTGGATCCAGGAGTTCTTTCCTGCGACTTTAAACGGAGGTGGCAGTAGTTATCAGAACCTGGAATGGTCTGTCGAATCTTGGTTCCAGTGAGTGCTTTCTTATAAACTTTTTTATTATTACCCAGTCCCAGTTACCCAGAAAACACTTGTGCATGGATATGGGTTAATTCACGAGACAATGCAGTCACATAATTAGTCAATACATCAGACTGTAGTTGGGCAATAGGTAAACTCTCTGGCCAGCTCATGTCCGTTTCCTTGGACATTTTTAGCATTCTAGATTTAATGGTACCATTTAATCTTTCTACCTTAACACTGCTCTGGGGGTAATAGGGCATGTGGAATGCTAAAGTGACTCCTAGGGCAGACCAGATATGTTTTGTGACTGAGGCTGTGAAAGCAGGACCTTGGTCACTCTCTATAACCTCTGGGACCCCATCCCTACTGTATGTGTAGTGTTGGTGAAAACTTACTTGTATGTCTTCTCTCCTCGGTGCCGGAACGAAAAGACCGACACGAGGAGAGATGACATCACTTCCTCTACCTCTGTTTACATTACAGAGGAAGCATTTGATTCGCTGGGAGTGATTCGGGAGGGGTGGCCATGAATGCGTGGCCTCCCCCTCATCACTGACCGCTCCCGCAACGAAGCCGACCGCCGCAGGCACATTAATGACCCTGCCCCCCCCCCCCCGACGCATGGTCCCGTTATATAAGTGTCAGAAGAAGAGAAGCATCACACAGTGGGAGCCTCCCATGGATATGGAACGGCCCAAGAACGAAGCAGGGAAGAAGGCGCTGCGGAAGAAGATGTCGGACGAGAACACCAGAGTAAGAAGCAGAGGATTGGAAGAAGAAGTAGAGGAAGAAGAAGCGGAGGTAGAAACCGAAGGATAAAGGAAGGACGAAGGAAGAAGACTTTAAACGGTCTCTTGTCATTTTTAACACTTTTTTGTGAAATGATAGGGGTACTTTTGTACCCCATTACCATTTCACACAGGGGGGCCGGGATCTGGGGGTCCCCTTGTTAAAAGGAGGCTTCCAAATTCCGATAAGCCCCCCCGCCCACAGACCCCCACAACCACCAGGCAAGGGTTGTGGGGATGAGGCCCTTCTCCCCATCAACATGGGAACAAAGTGCTTTGGGGGCTACCCCAAAGCACCCTCCCAATGTTGAGGGCATGTGGACTGGTGCGGTTCAGGAGGGGGGGGGAGGTGATCTCTAGTCTCCCCCTCTTTTCCTGCTGCCTGCCAGCTTGCATGCTTGGATAAGGGTCTGGTATAGATTTTTAGGGGGACCCCCACGCCATTTTCTTTTTAAATTTTGGCGCGATGTTCCCCTTAAAATCCATACCAGACCTGAAGGGTCTGGTATGGATTTTGAGGGGGACCCCCCCCCATTTTTAAAAAAAATTTGGCGCAGGGTTCCCCTTAATATCCATATCAGACCATTTTTTTTTTTTTCTTAATTTTGTTTTTTTTTCCCCTCAATGCTGTTTTTAACAATGAACTTTTATGTGTATTACCGGACCGACATTTCATTATAGCCGTGAACAGGGGGGTGTTCGGCTCATCCCTAATGCTAACTTGACCTGTGTGCAAATAATCCTTAAAAAAAAAAAAAAAAAAAAAAAAAAAAAAAAAAAAAGTGAACCAGTGTTAAAAAAAAAAAAAAAGTCAAGTTTAGAGGTGCGCCATTCAACCTATGCAAATGCATTTACGTTGCTTGACATTTACTAAGATTTTTCCGGCGCAGTGAACCAAAGCATTTGAACGTGCGCAAATGCCGCTTGCGCATGCACAGTGCATAAATTGACCTCACGCAGTTCTAAGTGTACTTGCAGGTGCAGCAGGCTTGTTCAGAAAAAGTCACTTTCTCATTCTATTTTGGGCATATTTGTTACTTGGCCAGTTATTACTATACTTCCTCACATCACCCCCATAATAATGGCACTTCCAGCAGCTTTAAATTTTGAGTTGAAGATGCCGTGCGCCATGTCTATAGTGGCGCACCGTTCGCCTCCTCCCGTGCGCCGAGAATACTATAGTAAATGGGGAATTGTGCTGTGTTACAGGTGCAAATGTTTTGTAAATACAAAAACGGGCGTTGTGCATCGGCATGCGCCGCAAATCGTTCGTTAATCAGCCCCTATATACACGCAAATTTTTTTTGTAAAATGTGAGATTTTACACAGAGTAAATTGATATCTAAAATGTCACACTTTGAAATTGTGCACCCTTGTGGAATGGCAACAAACTACGGTACTTAAAAATCTCCATAGGTGACACGTCAAAAATGTTTACAGGATACCTGTTTAGAGTTAGAGGAGGTCTGGCGCGCTAGCATTATTGCTCTAACATTTGTGGCACTACCTCATGTGTAGTGCTAATACTGTTTACATATGTGTGCTGTGCACAACTTGTGTATGCGTTTGCCTCTACACCTGAGTGTCGGGATGATTAAAAAAAATATATTTTTGCATTTTTTTTCTTTTATTCCTCTTGCAAGGATTGTAAACATCCATGTAATAGAAATAAGGATGCGATGATCTCTTTGTGGAGAGATGTGGGGTCAAAGACCCCACGTTTCTCTTGCTTATTTTTTTTTTTTAAGTTGTTTACATTAGGAGAATTTTTATGAACCCTGGGAAAACATTTATTGCGACCCCCCCCCATGTAATTTTCGCTCTGCACCTGCTCTGAGGCATAGAATAAATAGCAGCTAGACTCAAAAATCAGTGGCATGAGACATCCAAGCGGGTGGCATATGAGAGCGGTGGATGGAAGAAGCAAGCTGAGTGAGATGACATCATCTCTCTCCGCCCCCTGCATCACTGCTCTTCTGCTCTCGCAGTCGGTATCCTGTCAGCCTCAGTGTCGGAGGTTCGGCGGGGAGCAGAGAGATGACATCATCTCTCACTGCCCGCCCTGCATCGCCGCTCTCCTGCCGTCATTCGGAACCCACCACTAAATGCACCAGTGCTGCCACCAATGCAGTGGTGGCAGGCAGCGTGGCAAGTGACATTCCGCATCTGGTGACAGGCAACATGGCAGGTGGCATGGCAAGTGACATTCTGCATCTGGCGTAAGGCAACATGGCAGGTGACATTCCGCATCTGGTGACAGGTGACGTGGCAAGTAACATTCCACATCTGGTGACAAGTGACATTCCGCATCTGGTGACAAGTGACATTCCGCATCTGGTGACAAGCAACGTCGCAGGTTTCCGTGGCAATTGACATTCCACATCTGGTGACAGGCAACGTGGCAAGTGACAATCCACATCTTGTGGCAGGTGACATGGCAAGTGACATGGCAAGTGACATTCTGCATCTGGTGACAGGAAACGTGGCAGGTGGTGTGGCAAGTGACAATCCACATCTGGTGGCAAGTCACACGCTTAGGGCTCCCACTGATTCGTTGAACAATTTCATTTATCACCACAATGTAATAATAGAAATTATGCACTTCAATCACCCCGACACCATATCAAGCATGGTGCTGTAATGCTTGAAGCACTAACACGAGCCATTGCCCGCGAAAAATCGCTTACCCCTCGCTTGACAACCCCCCCGGTCCTTGGCACAATTATCTTCCACGCAGCCGGTCCCCGGTGCCAAAAAGGTTGGGGACCACTGTGCTAGAGGATACAGCATGACTTCTGCTTGTTGATCGGTTGCTAGGGATTACTGTACATCAATACTACTCACTGATTGGTTGCTAGAGGTTACTGCCCATTATTACTGCTAATTGGTTGCTAAAGGTTACTGCATATCCTTACTGCTTGGTTGCAAGAGGTTAGTGCACATCATTACTGCTCACACATTGGTTTCTAAAGGTTACAGCACATAATCACCTCACTGCCTGCACACCATGGACTGAGGAGGTGAGAGGACCCATCAATAGGCAAAACTCCTGGGAACAGTGGCAATGCTGGGGGAGGGGGTGTGTGATTAGTGGCAATGCTGGGGGTTGATGGATCAGTGGCAGGTGTGGGGGGATGGGATTCGTTAGGAGGCAGTAAGTACACTGTGGCAAATTCTGAATCATGTAGAGAAAAGATGGAAATCTTTGGCAAGTATATGGTGGGGGATTCTACACTGACCGCCAATGTAATGGGGAATATACAATGACCAGCAATGTCAGGGGGATTTACACTGACCACCATGTACCAGGGGATTTTATGCCACCCACCAATATAAAGAGGGATTTCTACACTGACACCAATATAATAGGAGCATTTACACCAACCACCACTAGTGAAGGGGGAATATACAGACCTCCGCGGAAGGGAGAATTTATACTGACAACCATTGTTAAGGAGGAGATTTGTACTGACCACCAATGTAAGGTGACACTTCTACACCAGCTACCAATGTTAGGCAGGATTTACTCTGACCACCAATATAAAGGAGGGATTTACACTGACCACCAGTGTAAAGGCAATTCTGCACTTACCACCAATGTAGGGAAGGGAAATGTATACTGTTCCCCAATGTAATGAAGCATTTTACACTGACAACCAATGTAATGGGGGATTTTACATGAACAACCAATAAAGGGGATTTCTACAATGGCCACCAATGTAAGGGGGGGATTTACACTCACCACCAATTTAAGGGGGGGTTCTACATGGACCACCAATGTAAGGGAGGATTTGAAACTGACCACAAATGAAAGTTTGGATTTTTTTTACTTATTACCAATACAAAGAAGAGTTTCTACACCAACCACTATTGTAATGGGGATTTACACTGACCACCAATGTAACAGGGGCATTCACAGTTACCACCAATGTAAGGAGGGATTTACACAGACCACCAATGTAAGGGGCAATTTGCTTACCTTTGCAAAACAGGCTGATGTTAGGCTTAATGACCACAGTTGTAGGCAGGACTTTCAAGCATGCACATTTACCTCCACAGTGGGCAGCATTCAGCAGAAGTGATGGTGGAAATAACCTCAGGGGGCATGCTATACATATAAATGCCTCTTCTATTTACATCAATGGCATTGATCCGTGGCTATTTACATAATAATGCTGCCACTATTTACATATAAATGCAGGTTATTTACATGTAAACGCAGGATCTGCAGGTGAGTCATCTGTACACAGCAATAGGGCAGAGCTGGGCAGCATTAGTTACAGAATTTCACACTGAGATATCGTGACACAGCACAGGACTAAAACTTCAAGGGAATTTAAACTGGGAGAGTTGGCAAGTATGAGACAGCTACTTTGGGCCCCAAAACAATGATGGGCCCAGGGCAGCTGCATTTTTTGCCCTTCCTAAAAGACGGCCCTGAATACAGCACTATGCTACTTTAACTGGCAATAGCTCAGTAATGCAACACTGTACCAAAATTAAATATATATAATTTTTTCACACAAACAGCTTTCTTTTGGTCGTATGTAATCACCACTGGGTTTTTTATTTTTTGCTGTACAAACGAAAAACTACATAACATTTTGAAAAAAAAAAAGTTTTTGTTAGCTTCTGTTATAAAATGTTACCAATTTGTACCAACCCTTACTCCCAAGTATTTGAATTCAGCTGTCCTGTTTAGGGGGGTGCCTGTTGGTGGGTGGTGACCCAACGCATTTAGTGAGAAAAGGAGTGACATCCCCTAATTAAACTTGATGCCCGGGAATGAGCCAAATTCAGTGTGTGCAGTGCACTCTGCATTGCAACAGGAGTGTAGTGGAGCTGTGGGACTCTGGAGAGCAGAGAGAACAGATTGGGGGGGGGGGGGGGGGGGGGGCTGGTGCTGGCAGGGTGCTGGAACTGGCTGGACTCTGGAGAGCGGATTCAGCTGCAGGGTGGGTGGGTGCTGGAGGTATGATCATTCACACTTACCTTCAATGGTGACGCACCTCTCTGACGCCACCACACGCACTACAGTCAACTCACCCCACTGTGGCCGAAAGTGATGTAAATGGCACTGTCCACGCCCACTGTCCTCTCCTCCGGTCCCCGCCGCGCCAATCCCACGAGACACTACTAGGCATACTGACAAATCAAAGTACAGTGGGGGTGTGTGCGGGCGCACAGCTTGCGCCCTGCACACGCCCTAAACACGGCCAAATCAGCTTCCCACCCTGCAATCAGCCGATTGCAGGCTGGGAAGCTTCCCATAGACCGCCGCATGTCCGGCACCTGGTCACTCTTAAAGTGACATTTTTTTTCTTTTTTTTTTCCCTTTACAGCTTGCGGGGGGGGGGGGGGGGGAGGACGGCACCCGAGCGCCCCCCCCCCATGGATGGGCCGCCACTGTCCTGTATGCTGTGCCACTTTTTGCTGCATCTGCATCCACCCGAGAGCTTCTCTTTAGAAGTGGGTTCACAGATCCGAATGAAGGCGCTGTGCATTTGGATACATGCATTCCTTCTTGACTGCATGTCAAATTTTGACATTTCACTGTCTATGCAGCTTCTGTGTCCCAATTGACTTTGACTGGACTGCCTGCATAGGGATGCACAGAACACCATGCATCCCCATGCGGTACACGGCAATCACACTGGGCATGGACGCATATGCTCCATGTGAATGAGGCTTAATTGTCGCCATGTGGACAGGGCCGGATTCCCCACAAGGCCACCGAGGCCAGGCCTCGGGGCGGCAGTGGGGCAGGGGCTCCCGTGGCTGGCGACTTCTCTGCTTCCCCCCCGCAGGCCGCAGTCGCAGGGCGGGCTGGGTGGAAATGCCGTACATTATCTTTAAAACATTTTTTTTTTTTGTATTGCATGTCGACGGCCGGCCGCGGCGGCCGCTGATTGCCTCGATCCACCTGCACTGGTAGCGCTGCATTGTGGGAGTTGTAGTCCGGCTGCGCTAAAGTTACTGGAGGTGTGAGCGCAGCCGGACTACAACTCCCACGAGTCTCTCAGAGGCAGGGGAGCGGACGCCCGGCGTCAAGAACGTCACGTCGCACGTGACCTGCTGGGATTTCGGAGAAGTGCAGGCTGAGGCTGCAGAGAAGAGAAGAAGACGTGCTTCAGAAAGCATCAACACACCACCCCCGAAGAGTGTCTCCTCACTGAAACAACGAAGTAAGGCATAATTAATTAATCATGAATGATATTTTAAGTGTTGCAGTGGCCAGTGGCGTTTTTTTTTTCTAGCACCAGTGATATACCTGGAAAAATCAATGCGTTTTTCTTTTTCGAAAATGCAGATGACTCCCTGCTACCACTATCTTTGATTGAAAAAGCTTGTAGTTGCCCACTTATACAGTAAAAGAGAACATTCACCCAATCCAGTTGGTTACAGTCAGATCAAGGAACGATGGTATGTCTATAGGCCCTCTGCAACATCCCTCAGCTGAACCTGAAGCACCCCCCCCCCCCAGCAAACTCATCTATTAATGTCAACAATAGTCAGCGTGTAAAAGCAAGTATGAAGACGGTGCTATACACACACATGCAAAAAATATCAAATCGAGCATATCCAGTTCCTCAATAAATAAATATACAGTATTGGTGCAATAAATATTAAATGTGTGCAAATAAATAGATAATAATAAGTGCAATATTGATATGTGCAAAATAACGAATAAATATGCCAAGCAACAATTCCGGGAAAAAATAAATATAAAGTGCAAAAAATATATAAATGCAACTGAACCTGTGCAAAAATATGCATGCGACTTGAGCATGTGCAGTAAATGCCAAAATGTGCAAAAAAACTATTGTTAAAAAATCATCAACAAATAAATAAATAGTCCAAAAATAAACGTGCTCAAAAAGGAAGTTCTATGCAATCCTGATTGCTACTGCAGGACCAGCTCCCATACACAGTGCAATTAAAATATCTGTGCAGTGTATTTTCTGTGCAGTGAATTTTTCAAATATAGCTGTAAGAAAAAAAATTGCAGTGGCTTTCTACCTGTCTCCACTCCTTTGTCGGTTTCTACCCACATATTTTTTGGTTGCCTAGAGTGGAGACCATAAGAACGCCACCATAGAGGAGGTGGATGAGCGCTGCATCTGGTTCATTGTAAGGTTGTTTATAAAGGCAAGAGGCTGGGGGAAACACCTTGGAGACACCAGAATCTGCATGGATGGGAGCACCCTAAGGACTTACAGCTATATTTGAAAAATTCACTGCACAGAAAATACACTGCACAGAGATTTTAATTGCACTGTGTATGGGAGCTGGTCCTGCAGTAGCAAATCAGGATTGAATAGAACTTCCTTTTGAGCACGTTTATTTTTGGACTATTTATTTATTTGTTGATGATTTTTTAACAATTGTTTTTTTGCACATTTTGGCATATACTGCACATGCTCAAGTCGCATGCATATTTTTGCAGAGGTTCAGTTGCATTTATATATTTTTTGTACTTTATATTTATTGTTTCCCGGAATTGTTGCTTGGCATATTTATTAGTTATTTTGCACATATCAATACTGCACTTATTATCTATTTATTTGCACACATTTAATATTTATTGCACTAATACTGTATATTTATTTATTGAGGAACTGGATACACTCGATTGATATTTTTTGCATGTGTGTATAGCACCGTCTTCATACTTGCTGTTACACGCTGACTATTGTTGACACTAATTTTTAGACGCTTCTTTGGAGCCTTCCTTGTTGGAGCCTCCCCTTGGAGTGGTATCCATTAATACCTGCAAGCGCCACATTTTTTATGTATTTATCATCTCTTATTTGTGTGGGAACACTTTAATGGTGGCTGCGGCAATTTGTGTATTTATTCACCTACTTTATTTTATCCCTTGTTGGTTTGCACATTTGGTCACCCCCCTGTAAACACTATCTCCTGTAATGTGTTTTCAGTCTCTGACCATCTCCTGTAATGTGTTTTCAGTCTCTGACCATCTCCTGTAATGTGTTTTCAGTCTCTGACCATCTCCTGTAATGTGTTTTCAGTCTCTGACCATCTCCTGTAATGTGTTTTCAGTCTCTGACCATCTCCTGTAATGTGTTTTCAGTCTCTGACCATCTCCTGTAATGTGTTTTCAGTCTCTGACCATCTCCTGTAATGTGTTTTCAGTCTCTGACCATCTCCTGTAATGTGTTCACAGTCTCTGACAATCTCCTGTAATGTGCTTTTAGTCTCTGATCATCTCCTGTAATGTGTCTGCAGTCTCTGACCATCTCTTGTACCATGTCCCCAGTCTCTGACCATCTCCTGTGTAAAAATATTTTTTTAAAACAGTCACTTTCGGTATCGGTGCTGTTTCGGTTATCGGCATCTTGTATTTTTCAATTTCGGTTTCGGCACCAAAAAACACATTCGGGGCACCCCTAGTTTTTTCACCTTAATGCATTGGATGTATTAAGGTGAAAAAAAAAAATAGCCCAACTGTATTGATCACATGTCCCTTCAATGGCCAAGAATCTGCCCCTTTTGTATCTTGTATGTTAGAAACTTAGAGGCTGTTATTTAAATAGTGAGAACATTTTTAAATGCCACAGTAAGAGAAAGATTAGGTGTCATTAACAAAAGACTATTTTCTTGATTTAGAAAAAACTAAATATGTCAGAGAAAAGACAAAAATTGAGTGGTCATGGCTACCGCCAAAATGCAAAGGAGAAAGCTGAACGTATAAAAAGAGCTCAAGCACATGCCAAAAATACAAAGTTATTTCTCTAACAGAGGCACTGCTGGAGGTTCTGTACCTGTGGAGTCTGAACAGGTGGCTGGAGGTTCTGTACCTGTGGAGAAGGGCAGCAATACATAGAAGACAATACCACTGAGCCTGTTGCAACTTCTGAAATAATTTATGCTAATGAAGAAGCTAATATTGATTTGGTATTGTCTTCTGATCCTGTTGATTGGGATAGGAATAGTGAAAAGCTGAAGGACTATTTAGCTATAAATGGCATAATAATAATGGAATAAAAATGCTGACTTTTCCTTATCAGGTGGCAAATATTCTGATCGGACCCGGTCATTCTCCAATTTCTTGTTTAAACGCAAACTGCAGAATGGAGAACTGTATGAGAGAACCTGGCTGGCATACTCTGAGAAAGCAAAAGCGGCTTTTTGTGCCCCTTGTCATCTTTTTGGTAGTTCATCTGCTAAATGTCAGCTGGCTCAAGAAGGATTTAGTGATTGGAAGAATGCTTCTGTTCGCCTAAGAGAACACGAAGACTCTGAGCAACATAAAACATGTTTTATGAGATTAAAAAACAGGAACGCTCAGGGGAGGGCTGAGAAGGGGGGCAGAGATGCAATTGCCCCCTGGGCTGCTCTCATATCCTCTACAAAGGCTGCTGTGTCGCCAGCTCAGAATGCACAGTTCTTGAGCAGGCCGAGTGCTGCATCTCCATCCAGTACTGTGAGCTAGGGAGGTCTCAGGGCCGACAGTCTGTTACAGAGCACAGAGCCCCTCCCTCCCTCCCTCCCTCCTCCACACGAATGGCTGGCTGGACCTGCTCTCTATTTCCCCGCCCACACTCTGGGCAGCCTGTGTGCTGTCTGAAGAGGATGTGTGGGGAGGGAAAGTTGAATCTGAGCAGTTGGCTTGAATACAGTGAGGCTCCTGGGAGGCTGGGAAACACCAAGTGAGTGAACTTCTCCCTCCACCCCCCCGGCCCCCCCCCTCTGCAGCCAAAGAGTTTTTTTTTCCTAGCAGCCTGTGACACTGCCTTGCTCCTAGGTGTTGATGTGGGCTCACACTGGCATGCTGCGATTTGTCTGTAGTGCTGGTGTACTGGCAGTCTTCCTGCATGTTTTACCCCTGGTCCCATAGAGGTTGCACATTTTGCTGCATGTTCTGAAAGTGCACAAAACGTCCTGCATGCTGCGTC